>WEKY01030904.1:0-14964 GCA_013390045.1 Picathartes gymnocephalus
ATTTGGTGACTACCTGATGACTGTGATGACCTTAAATTTAAGAAGTTTGTTCCAGAGAGCAAAATGACACGTGGTAGAGATTATGAAACACTTACTGTGGCTAGAAGCTGTAATTTGGGGTTTTTTTACATCTTCTGTAGTAATTCTAAGATGGTAACAATTATAGGTCAGTTGCAAGGATGAAAGAATTGAGGTCTAGGAGTGTAAATGAATTCATGTGGTCTTTCTGCTAGAATAAATTCAGGGCTGTTTCAGGAGCAGATTTGACCTGTATCCTAGTTGTATCAGATTTTTATGCTAATAGTTATATTCTGTGTCTTTGTATTAGTATTTCTGTTATGTGTGACATTCTACTTCTGCATCCTTAAAATATCTCCTATTGTTATGAAAACTTTTGGAAGATCTGATTGGGAAGTAATTAGGTCTTAAAATTACATTTGTAATAAGGTTGTTTCCTGGTTTAATAGTGACTCTTGAATAATGTTTAACTCTTTTCCTTTGATGCAGAGGGAGAGTTGGCTGAAAATATGGCTTAAATATTTTTGTTCAGAAAACTCCTAAGTGATTACTTTTGGGCTCAGGGATCAATCACTGAATTTGCTGACTGCCTTTTATTTTTTTTTTTCCTTTCTGAAGGCAGTGTAGAGTAAGACTGTTCATTATCCACAGCTTACCTCCTAAACTTTGGGAGTCTTTGTGTGTGAGTAAAATATTAATGAAGAAGCATTGACTTGAAGCCAAAGTGTATACACACCCTCTCGCAGTTTTTTATGAAACTTCCTAGGCTTATGAAGCCAGGTTTTCTGACAAAAGTGTGAAAGTGTTGTCCCTCTTAGCTTAACAAGAGTGTGCCCTTTTGATACAAGCAAAATAGCACCCTCGATGATCATCTTCTGCTTTGAAAGCATTTCACGTTATTTCTGAGAGAGATCCATGGTATTTTAGTTTAAAAAAATTGCTTTGATTTTTATTCCTGATTAATTATAGAAGAAGTAAGCAGCAGTCTTAATTACCTTCATTGAAAAAGTAATTTTGCAAACTAGGCCAGTAAACTGTGTGAAATCAGCCTCTGGAGAAGGAAACAAAAACTGAAGGACTGATCATGTTCTTCTGAACAGAGCTATTTTTGCTTTCTCTAAACAAGCTGGAAGTGCAGAAGAGTCAGTGCTTTGGAGCAAATGTACTCTGCTCCAGAAGAGCATGGCACAATGTCAGGGAAGGCCAGGGGAAAAGAAATTGTACTATTCACCCCACATTGGCTAGTTTTTACAGCTAGGTCAGGAAGAGTTCTGGGGGTTTGTTGTTTTGGTTTCTTGTTTGCTTTTTGCAGCTGGCATTCTATGTTGCTAATTGTGAACATGCTAAGAATCAAAAAAAAATGTTAAGCTCTTGAATCATATCTAGACTTGTGAAATACTATTTTAACAGATTTATTTAGAGATGTAACTGAAGTTCTGTGATACATAAAGTTTGCAAGACGTGGCCTGTAGTCTCTGTGACATTTTGCTACTGTATTCAGCTCTTGTTACACCAAGGTTCAAATGTTTTATTTGAATAAATTGACTCCAATTTTATTAGTTAAAAAAACTGAAATGAAACCTGCACTTACAAGGTTGTAGTTTGTCCTTTATCTGTAAAAAGTCTGGGGACAAATTGTGTTATTTTGCTGACCAGTTGCTGCAGTTCTTTTATTAATACAGCTTCTTCTGTTTCACTGGTACTACGAAAGGGTAAAGATGTGCCAAGAAGTTTCTTTTTGAAAAAAAACAATGGCTACCTGAGTAATTTGATATAGAAGACAGGTACTATTCAAAATTTTTAAATTTTTTTAACCTGGATGATATTGAAAAGTAGCCAAGCAACAATAGAAAAGAAATCTTGTTACTTCAAGAAGAATTGTTTGTTTGTTAGGAATTGAGAAAAGGGAGTAAGAGCAGGAAGAACAGCTGGGGAGTTGCATACAAATTAAAAGAAAATAAAAATTTCATTTTATATAGAGCTCACTTTCTCAGAGCATCTAGCTAGGGGATAGACATAGTTAGAAACTGGGGTATGGAAGTTGGTGGTAGCTTTTTGATCCTTTGTTACCTAGCATAGGTGAAAGCTGGAACAAATAGGGTGCTATTTCAACTGGGACTGTGCACAAAAAGGCTTTGGTTACCCATTGCCTGCGACCACCCCACTCCTCCTCAGATTGCTTAAGATGAAGGTGTCCAAATGGATATGGACCAACATCTCTGATATTTTTGGAATCCTTCATATTAACTTCCCACACAGTGCAGTTGAATAATGCATGCTAGAAGTTCTGAAGGGAAGGACTTGGGAGAGCCCTGGGCAGGCACATCCATACACATGTGGAGTTCTTTATAAAGGCTGAGCTGGGATGCCTGCACAGATCCCAGAGGTATTTCACCAAGAATGAGGAGATGATCCATTCCTGCAAGCAGATTTTTGCACACAGAATTTCGTTTGTGTGTTTGTGTGTGGGAGTGAGGCAGAGGACATAAATATCTTTGCAAACTAACCTAAACCACCACCTTGTTTTCATGTAAGTCAGCATTCGGAATTTTTAATGATCAAGATAATTTCTACCTGTGATGGAGTCAAAGCGGCACCTTGGAATGAAAGTTGTTTTTATTATATTACTGATTTCCTGTGCCACAGCCTTCCCACTGGTTTGGTTACTTTAATTCTTGGTGTGTTGGTGGAGGGGAGGTGGGGGGAAGCAGTTGTGGGACACAGTGGGCTCTTGGTTCAAAACCTGAGATGTGTAAAACTCTGCGTCTCTTTTTTTTCTATAATCTGTTCCAAATGAGGGCTTACAAGGAGAACTTGGAACTGGCTTGGTTGAACAAATTGATTTCTCATGCTTGAGAACGTAAAGTTAAACATCCTTGGGAAGCCTAGAAATTTAAATTTTGAGAACTAGACTTTTTATGAAGGGCTTTTGATTTATTAGATTTAGAGCAAGACTGTTGAAATCACCTTGAAGAGCAGAATTATTTATGGCAGCTGCTTGCAGTACCAATGTAATGCCACTTTCGAATGTTTTTAATTTTGTTCCTTCACATGGCCTGTGCTGTGTTAATGATCACCTTGTCATGCTGCCAGTGGAAAACAGTTTTATAAATAATTCCCACTGGTAAGATGAAAGTGTTAACAGAAATACTTTAGTGAAGGTCTTGATTAACTTATACACTTGGCTTGATCACAGTGAAGCTTAGACTTACAATATCTTGTTACCAGGACTAATAAAACCCATTCATTTTTTCATGTACTGTGTTAATTACCCTTTTACTTTCCCTCATGGGCAGACACACAGAGGCTGATTTCATGTTTGTGTCGAAGACCTCAGTTACACTTTTAAACTTTTCCTTGCTGTACTTACAAGTTCCTACCCAAACAAAACTAACCTTCCCTAATTCCAGAATCCATATATTGTAATAGTAGACCTTCAAGACTGTAGATTGTTACACTTAGGTGCTCTATTTAACCTATTTTTACTATAAACAGCAGAAGGAAAATCTTTTAAGATCTTATTTCTTTTATTTTCTCATACTTAGTGAAAGCTTGCTGTCTTATGTACATGCGTTAAGAAGCACAACTAAAAATTGAATTTCCAGAATATCTTTCTTCTTTAATTCAAATTCCCCAAATGTAAATATTCCAGGAAATGGCCATTTTGCAATATAGTATACTAACATACCATATTCCATCACCACCACCTCTGAGAAACATAAGGAAAACAGGCATATGCCATGTTCTCTGAAACTTAATAGCAATAGGATCACATAAATTGTGTTAATGAAGGGCCTCTTGGAAAAGATGTTCCCAATATTAATTTCCATCCCATAAAGCAAACTCCTTGGGGGTTGGACTAGATGATCCCACTCCTTCCAGCTGTAAGGAACCTTGGAGTTCAAATACAGTGGGTGTAGGGAGAGCCTAAGGATGAAAGGATCTCAGGGTGAAGTTGTACTTACATATACACAAACTGAATTGTTTTCTAGGCTGGTCTGTAGAACTCAACAGTGGTTTCATTTCAAATTCATAGGAGTAGAGGCAATACAGGCAGCTCTTGCTTGTTAGCTGCCTTCTTTTGCAATGTGTTTTGGTTTTTAGTGTGGTCATCTGTGTGCCACTGTGAAAGGCTGTCACAGGGTAGAGGTAAATTCTCCAAATTAGGGGATTTTATTTGATTCTCACAATTAGTGATTAAGGCTAACCTAGTAACATCCATGACACGGTGAAGTAGAATGTGGCCTTTCTTGAAAGAAACTCATTTGAAATATGCAGATAGAAGAATAAGATGTTAAAGACAGAAAGAGTCTTTATGTTAAAGACACATTTTACAGTCACAACGTAGACTGAAACTTCATATGGCATTATTAAGTAAAAAAGGAGAAAAGTTCCTTGAGCAGTGAAGTGAAGGAAGCTTGGGTTTTGTGGGGTTTTTTCATGGATTTGTTTCTCAGGTAAGGGGATTTTCTCATGTCTGATGACTCAAGTTTCTTCCTTTCACTAGGCATGACAGCAGTAGGGTCTCTTTTCTTTACCCAGCTGGCTATTTCATAGAAACAAGACTTAATGTTTCAGATTCCCATATCATTTTTTGTCAAACTGGATTGAAACTGGCTTACAAGTTGTGGTGGGAAACACATACACGGAAGTATTCCTCCTGATTTCCTTATTTTGTTTTAAAATGGGGAAAAAATCCCTTTGATGTTGTTTATTCCTTCAGATTGCTAGCCTACTTGAATAAAATCTACTAGAGCTGTTCTTCTTTTCTCTGTACTGAGTGCTCCCTTTCTCTCTACCTGCCCTCACATTTCATCCTCCGTGGTTCTTTCACCTTTTCAACAGATCTTGAGTTGACCTCTGTAAACTTACAGCCTTCTGCTTTTCTGTCTCATTTGTCTCTTTGTAATTTGCTTTGTAACTTTAATTGTGTGAACTGAATATTATTATAAGGAGGGTTGATGGGCTGCTGTTATTAGGGTTGCCTAACACTCCTCCTGGTTTTCAACTAATTGTATCAATCCTTACTAGTTGGTACTGATATTTTTCTGTGCTGTATTTTTTGTAAACTGTAATTATTTGGTTTTTGTTACTGTAGACGTGATTCTACGTATGAAATTAGGAGGAAATACTGTATCTATGCAGGCTATGAAGAAGATTGAAGGCCTTTTCTTTGAATTCTGTTACACGTGTATGCTTTGGATATGCAGGATATTTTTGGTAAAATATATACAAATTTGACTGAGAAATAGGACTATAAAATGCTATACTTTTCATGTAGATAAATACATATATATATATACACTCAACAGAGACTGAAAGGAGCCCAAAAGCTAAAACCTCTGAAGAATTTTGTGTTCACTAAGCAGCTTAAATTTCTCTGCTCCTGAAATGTTTACCTGCATTCTGAGTAGGGCTACTGAGGGTGCTGGGTGCCAGGAACACTGCCTCAGGATTGCGCAGCTGTGGCTCTAGGTAGCTCTGGTCCAGACTGTGTTTAGATACTTGAAATGATGAAGGTATAGATTTTTTTTTTCTTTTTGGACCTTGGCAAATTTTACCTACATGTTGCCATCTTCCTCCTCCAGCCTTTCCACCCACTGAGAATATTCAGCAGATTGCAAGGTCAAGTATCCATATATTAGGACATTCAACTTCAATTCAGCCTTGTAATGCTGAATGTATGAAGAAGCAAGGATAAGTTGCACTATCACTTCACTGCTTGGGTTTTTTAATAGAAGTTCTTTTATAGGTCAGTACAGTGCAGATTTGCTCTGGTGGTGAATCAGGAACATAAAGTGTAGGAAACTATCATCTCCAACAGCACTACTACCTCAGTTTTAAGTTGAATATGATAAAGAGAGTAAGACCAGGATCACAAGAAGGGACATGCCAAAGTTATTTAGTTTTGCCCTTGTGATTTGCATTCTGTCCCTGCCTCTCCCAGAGAGCTGTTTTGTGCAGGTAAGCAAGTCATTCCAAGCAGAGTTTGGAAAGGAGGTCACCATGCTGAATGCTTAGCTGGGTACCTTGCAGGCATTATTAGCAGGAGTTCAGAGCACACACAGCTGAAGCCAGAGGGAAGTGCATTTTGAATATTAAAGCATTATGGGGTGCTGACTCCTCAGTGAAACAAGTCATGATGTCTCAGATCAGACATCTAAAACCAGTCAAAATTTTTTAATCTTCATGACTGTCTGTTCTGCCTGCAGAATAGATAGTGCCATTCCTTCTTTCCATGCACATGGTTGTAAGTCATTTATGAAGCACTCCGTATCACGATGAATGACTGAGAGCCCTAGGTTACTTAGCCATGCTGTCTTCCATGCCTATTTGGAATATTTTGAATCAGAAAGGTTCAAAGTCATGTGTTAAATGTGTAGAGAATAGAAAGAGAGATTTCTTCCCTGTGATGGGGAAGTTCCTGGTGTTGCATAGTTCATGTCTGCATTACTATGTGAGACACAAATGTTTTAATTTTTGTGATGTCTTTTGCAGGGAGCACTTCCATTCAGCACATTGGGCAGAGCACTCAGCACTATCTTAGTTCCTTCTCAGCTGAAGAGGCACATACCAATTCCTCACAAAATTTTGAAGGATTTGGAAAGGACAAATGTAAAATTTTTATTAGATAAATACATTGGTATATATGTTAGATTTTCTATTGAAGAACTTTGGTTACTGACTGAATACTATTTATCAGTCAGTCAGTCTGTATATATATTTACACATGATGCAAAACAAAACAGCTCCTGCTCCTTACGTAAATTTACTTGGACAAAGGCCTCGAAGTAATTTGTACAAACCATGTTACAATTTACTGATCCACCTTAGCATGCCAAGGCCTCTGGAATGCTGTGTCTGCTGAAGATGCAGATGACGTTGCATGGAGCCACCCCACTGATGTCTGAGATGGAGATGCACTATCCCAGTCCCTTGAATCCTCTTAGAGGATGCCCTGATGATAGCTAGAAGTTTCCTAGCAAATCTTGAGCCAGCTGTTACACATTTAGACTGCAGTTGTATGGAAATGCCAGAGCCTGAGGTATTTCAATAAGAGAGATACAAGTAAGTCATGCGACTTCCAGAGATGTAGACCTGCCCATGTAAATAGAAGTGTCCTGGGTCACTAAAGGTGCAAAATCGAAAAGTCACCTAGGTGACAGGAGCTGTGTGAAGGAAAAAGGGTGTGAACAGTTCCTTGGGATCTCTTTAATGTGAATATCATTTTGGGAAGAAGCACTGAGGCCTGATTCTAGAAATGCCTCAGTCACTCTAGGGTGGTTAGGATCAGCAGGCCTTTAATGTGAATCAGAACTTGTGGTAGTAGAGTAAGGAATATGTGTGTGTAATCTCATTTCAGAGTCTTTCTGAAAGAAAGGGCAAAAACCAATTTGCTCTCAAGTGAAATCATTGGTGCATCACCTTCCCATTGAAAAGAGCCAGTGGTTCTTTCATGGAGTGAAAATGCTCTTGAAAAAATCTTTGGAGATAGGTATTTTCCATGCAGGATTGAGACTTGGGGTTGTTTACCTGTTGTACACCTGCAGGGGAACTGCCCCTAAGTTCTCCTTAGATCACTGCCCCTGAATGACCTGTAATCACTGAGTTGTTGAGTAGAATCAACAGCACCTGCCTGTCTGTATGACTGCAGCTCAATAGTCCAGCTGACTTTTTTTGTTGGAATGTCAGAAAACTTACAACAGAACCTACTATACTGCATTGAAAGCAATTTGCAAGTAGGCATTGGAAGGCATTTTTATCTTGACAGAAAAAAGCAAGAAAATTCTCTTGGTCATTTGTACTTAGCACCTGCAGTGTGAATGTTTTGTGGTCCTGGTAGCTTCTCACATTACAGAACGTTTGCAAACTTGGGTGTATTTTCATAGCTTTGTGTATCTGTGTCCATATATCAGCAAAAAGATAAAAATAATGTGAGCTGTTCTTTACACACATGTCATCCCTTTGATGACATCTGAATAAGGACAGTCCAGACTGTATTGGAAGCTTTTCGTGTAAGGGTGGCTGGGTTTTTTTTTTCGTCAGGCATTCATATAGTAAGTGGTTTCTGTGGGGTTTTGCTCTATAAGTGTATTCTCTTACAAGGTGAGGAAATGGGTTCAGAAAATTGGCCAGTAAAGAAGCTGAGATTGTATTATGAACATTTTTGACATAAATTATTATACAAAAGATTTATGGCACTTTCCATAAGAGCAATTTTATTGCCATTTCTTTTCGAATATCACCCTTTTTTAACAAGTAATATGAAACAAAGATAAAAACTAAATATAAACCATCCTAAAAACAGAGTCCCTCCATAGCATTTCATAAAAGGTATCAGAAATGATGCAAAGACTGAATTAGGGAGGTTTTTGAGTTGGTTTTTTTGCTTTTCTGCTCAAAAATACCTTCCTTCAGAAAGTCATACACTTGAATCAGATGTGTTGTAGTAAGTTAGCATCTTCTTTACTCAGATGTGCTCAATAGCCACAGTTTACAGGAATCTGCAACTGTGCCTTGTCCCACCCGTTAGAGAAAACTGCTGGAAGAAGGAAAAAGAAATAGCAATGTAAACTAACATTTAGGAGAAAGCGTAGAACAAGATCAAAATATGTTATAACCTAAGAGGCCTTGAAAATCAGAACATGTTTCAATAATCTAAAATGACTCTAAATGCTAGTAATTCAGAAGTGCAGAGTTTGCATAGCAGTTGTCATCAGCTGAGTCAAGCTTGCATCTAGAACAAGGGTTATAGCAGTTATAGCACCAAAAAAGTTTAGTGTTGTATCAGTACTTGTGTAGAAATAAATAGCATTTTTATGCTGGTTTTTGTGTCTTGCAAAAAATTCACCAAGATACACTTAATAATTCACATGAATTGGCTTAATTAAAGAAGAAGGAGAGAGAACTTTTGCATTGAGACATATAATTGTCTTAGCAAGATTTACTGGTGTGTCTGGAACTTGTTAAAATGAGTGGCTTTTGCAGGGGGAAATTTATATTACTTCTTTTTGAAGAATAACATTTTATAGAAAATGTGTAAGCACTGTGATTTTTTATTTTGTATTCCCAAATTTATGTCAACACCTTACAAGTTGTTGTCAGCCCACTTTATAGAATGTTAGATCATCACGTGGATGAAGGAACTGTTTGCTTTCTAGAATACAATGCCACTAATTAAAGTTGAAAGTGAATGGACTGAATTAGAATCAGCTCATCCATCAAAGACTGGCTACTGATTATTTACTGACAGTGCTTCATTTAGCTCTATTAATTACTCAGTGGCACTGTTATGTAAAGGTCATGCTTGAAAAATTACGAAAGAATACACGAAAAATTATTGTATGTGCTCAGTGCTGGAGTCTGGAAATGGTAAATGTTAAACAGAGTGTTCATGTGAATAATCTATTAAATGTGTTTTTTCTTATCAGCGTTTTAATTGTGAGTAAACAGCAGAACAGCTTACAGATCTTGATAGGCTCCTTATGCAGGCTGTGATGGTCATGGCTGTGACTCCATAGCAATAAAGGAAAGTTTGCCTTTCTAATACTGCTTTTAAAATAGCTTTCTTTTTTTTTTTTAAATGTTATGCCCAAATTATATGGGCTTACAGGTATTGCAGGGAGAAGAATTTTTGTGTAGTTCTTTGTACTCATTACCCACTCTTTCCTTATTCTTTTATCCTTTAAATAATAAGCCTCTTACCATTGTTCCCCAGATGTCACTCTAAAATTCCATCTATGATACAGAGGTAAATGTGTCTCCTGTGTTCCTACAACAGAGCTGTAACATACAGCTCCTTCACATTCAGTAACCTTCATCAGTGCTAAGCAAAAATTCTGTGTAGTTGGTACATGCCAGGAACAAGAGTCTTCAGTCATACAGTTAATTCTAGTCATTGATCCTAGTTTTGAAACTCTATTTACCTTCATTTTTCCCAATAAATACATTATTTGAATTAAAAAAACATATGTTCTCATTGGCAGTGTTTTAAAAATTAGCTGAATAATATTCTTACCTTATAAAAAGGAAAAGCATTATTTCTGTGGGTTTAGGCAGGGGATACTCTTTTTGCTGTTTAAATTAGAATATGGCTTGGAGGGGGGAAGGTTCTGCAGAAGTGGTAATGTAAATGGTAAAGTCTAAATGCTCATTTCCTCCGACAGATCTGTGAGCTGTGGTTGTTTTGTAATAAAAACCTTTGTGTACAGGAGCATGGCTCACATGGGAAAATCTTATGTATACATACATACATACATACATATATATATATATATATATATATATATTTAAAAAGGAAAAATAACATAGTTACTGAGTTGAAAAATACTGTTTGGTTCACGTTCCAAAAAAGGGCTTGAAAAGATGATGAATATGTGTGTGTTCTTTTGCTCAAGAAGGGACTTTAATTTTCTGTTCAGTCCTGAGCTGTAAGTTTCCATGCTAATCAGACATATTATTAACTCAGATCTGTTTATAATCAAAGTCAAAGCTGAGAGCAGCATCACCGCTGCTCTACTCAGAGACTGCAACTCTTAAGAAATTAGTTTTGATTAGTTTGTTTTGTAATGGTGTTGTGTTTTGACATCGTGTTGCGTGATGTCAGGAAGGGCCTCTTTTTAAAGCCATCCTGAAAAAGCATGGCTATAAAACAGACTCAGGCAGGGAAATGGAAAACATATGAAGCAGTTGTACGTCATCTAGGGAATGGTATTTCTCGAGAGGATAGAAATTATCTAATTGCCTTTGATTTTATGAAACACTATGAAAAGGAATCTGCTTATGTATTAGATTTTACATAAATGGTCATTTTAAAAAGTGGAAAGTTTGATGTTTGTAACTTAAATTGACACAGTGCAATTCCAAGAGCCATCTGCCAACCATCCAGATGCAACAGTGACTATTTCTGCATTTTCTTTCCTTTTTTTTTTTGGTTGCTTGGTTGGTTTGTTTTTTGGTTTTTTTCCTTTTGTTTTGCTTCTCGGTTGTCTTCTTTTAATACTAGTGCCCAGAAGGGTGATAGCACTCTAACATTATTGTGGAGACTGGGTGGGTATGAACACCTCTTTACTTTCTTTTATTCTGCCCTGTTTTATCAGTGGCAAGACACCTATGCATTGGTGTGGAGTTGCACAACTCCTGCCTACCTCCAAGTAGAATGTATTTCAACATAGGAAATGAAGTTTCTCGTCTCACTTTATTTACCAGCTCTTTTAACTCTAGGGTTGGGCCAATGGGATTGTTTTCTTTTTCAAATCTGATGGTTTTTTAAGTTTTATGAAGTTTAGGCATACATAAACACAGCATTTTAAGTAAAAAATATATCTGCAGCACTGCCTCACTTGGCTGTCTTATGTTTCATGTGCTGAGAATAGAACAAGCTTGATTATTACTGAACACCAAAAGGAAGACAATCTCTAATACAACAAAGAGGTGATTAGTGATTAGGTGAAATTTTCCATTTGCAGATCTAATATTACAGCTATTAGCGACTGTGATGCTGAATATGCCATCATTTGGATGAGAACCTGATATCTTGTTTGACAGTCATCATCTTTTACAGTGATGTATCAGAAAACATGAGATAAATCCCTGGTTTTGCCAGGCAGTCATTCAGTGATCTTTGTTGCTTTAAATGTCCACGCTTGCCCCTGAAGTAAGAATACTGCCTCATTGTACCAGGGTGTTATGAGGTACCATATTGATAGTGATCTATTAATATTTATACCTCCATGGCCAGCACTTTGTGCAAGAAAGTAAGAAGTATTTTACCAAGTTCAGATAGTAATGGCCTACCTAAAATACTTTCTGTAATTTCAGTTGGAGAACTTACCTTGTGTGTTTTCCTTGAAAACATCCCTACTGTTGGTATCCTGTTCTTTGTGAGATTTTCTGTCAGGGCTGTTACATGAAGCTTTCTTGCAGATTCACTTCTCTTTCTGTTTGTTCTGAACACAGTATATATTTACAAAAATTGCATTACTCTGATCTAGAATGCTCTTCAGTTAACAATTCACAGTATAAAACCAATTACAAAATGCTTTGTTAGGCAAGGAATATGTTCTGCTTTTCTCCTTTCCCTGTATTTTATCATGGTTGTCCTTAAAATCTGTGTATATACTCTTAATACATCCTTTCAGTTCCCCATAATATCACTGAGGCTTTAACAGAGAACAGTTGTATAGTTCGAGGACACGTAATGGGCTACTAGAAGAAATATTTACATCTGGCATGATCAAAGCTTTTGGACTATATGAATGTGTGTGTGGGAGGTCTAATTTTTATGTGGGCGGATTCACAAAGACTAAAACACTGCAGTACTTAACCCCTTTCGCTTTATGAAAATTCAATTCCTCAAAATGGAAAAAGTATGTAGTACCTGATTCTTATCTTTATTTTTCATTTCGATGAGTAGTATTAACTATTCTGCTTGTAACTACTTGTTTCAAGTCACAGAGAATTTTTTTGGTATTTCAACCCCTGTAGTGGCTTATTTGGTAAGATGCTTATCTTCCTCGTGGTGTTTTTGCATG
The DNA here is from genome assembly GCA_013390045.1 of Picathartes gymnocephalus. Taxonomy (NCBI): domain Eukaryota; kingdom Metazoa; phylum Chordata; class Aves; order Passeriformes; family Picathartidae; genus Picathartes; species Picathartes gymnocephalus. The sequence goes on from WEKY01030904.1 coordinate 12,552, forward strand.
TTGGAACATATGCACGTTTTCAAATTTAAAAAACTCATATTTTTAACATAGTTTTGAGAATCTGTAGAACTGTTGTGGAAGGAGCTTTGCTGTATTTTCAGTTTATAGCAATAGCTACATCTCCAGGTTTGGTTTTTGCAGGTGTAGTTCCTCTGGCAGTAATCAGCTGTGAGCCCTAGCTATTAGAATTTTTTTTATTCTGTTACTTAAAATAGTTGCATTATGAAAGGCTATTAACACTCAGTCATTTAAATAATCTCAGCGTTTTGTTTGCAAGGCTCTGATGGGGATGTTTGAGATGATCGCTGACCTGGGCTAACAGCTTGCTGAATGGGGAGGTCTCGCTCTCCCTTTGGCTTCTTTACTTCCTCCTGCTGTCCTGTGATCTTCCCTTCCCCGGCCCCCAGCTACACCAATTCTGACTGCAGGGTAACCAGCTCAGCTTGCCAGCCAAGCAGGAGAGCCCACACACCAGAGCTGAGTGCCAAATGCCTATTGTGCTATTCTGAGCCTTAATTTACCAGGTGATCAGCGGAGTACCCGAGCTGGCTCCCAGGTGAGCATCAGGGACCTGGGGGGCTGTAGTGAAAGGGGAGCCACCTGCCCTTTTTGCCCCTGGTGAACTTGCATCTTGCTCAGAGCACTCTCTGAAGTCGTAGCATGAGTCACGAACACAGCATCATGTGTAATGTGTGGCTTCTTGAAAATCAGCCCTGCCTTTGCAGGCAGATGATGATGTGAGGAGCACTTCGTGTAAACAGTGAAGACTGTACATTTCTTTTTAGAAGACACACGTCTTTTGTGGCTATCTTCAAAGATTCTATGTGTGCACAGCATCCCTGGCGGTTACTTCTGGAGCTGGGGGTCATCAAAGCAATAGAACATTTTGCCCTTGTGAAAGTGTTTTTTACCTATTAAATTGTGGGTACCTATGTAACTTTGCTTGCTGTTACTCATTTGCATTACTGCAGCACTCCAAGCTTGGAAGAGTTAATCCACTTCTTTTGGATATATGCTACATATCTTTGTTGTTCTTGTGGCATTGACAGTCCACAAATCTAATCTTGAACTATGCTAGCATCAAATTCATGTAAACTGGTATTAATGTCAGTGTGTTCTGTAACAGCAGTTGAGGGAGAATTTCAGAAATCATGGAGCCATTCCTGATACTCTGCAGGAGTGGGATGGAATGAGCGGGTGGAAGTTGAAAATTCTTCATCTATCAGACTTTGGTATGTTGTTGAGTCTCTGTGAGCACCTGAAGTACCAAGATGCTGCTGTGCTAGCTTCTGAGCACAAAGCCCTTGCAAGGTAGGCAGGCTCTTACTCAGATTTTGGAACCCTAAGTTTTAGCGTTATCAAAGTGATGTGGCTTTGTTTTTCTCTGGTCTCAACACCAGAACTGACACACAAGTTTCGTTGATCAGTTAAATGGCATCTGCAGTTCACAGAAAGGTGGTCAGTGTGTTCAGGATCTTCATGTTTTTCCTGGGTGCTGCACATCCTTTGCATGTTTTTCCCGTATTTTTTTCTCTTTTTCAGTTTGAAGAAAAAAAAACCAGCAAGATAAGAAGACTTGCCTTTTCCTTTGTTGCAACTTGTAGGATTCTCTACAAGACTGCTGTACTCACCACAAAACGATCTTTTCTTCTGTGTCACACTGTTGAAAAACTGCTAGCAAGCAAATTTAGTCTAAGCAGGACCTCAGCATTACTTGTTTTGCTACGTCTTGGTAGTTTTTGGCATGGTCATATAATACCACAAACAGAAGCCCCAATCTATTTCTTGATGCATTTCTCAGCAGTTCAGCGTTCTCATTCACAAAGAGAGCATCACTGTATATGTTTATACTTAAGGAGACTAAATGTTAAAAAGGCCCCAGAACTGGCAGTGCTATCTATAATTGGTCCTCCAAAGCAACAGCTAACTCAGCAGTGGGAAATACTATGTTTGGCTTTTAGCTCCCAGCATCACCTAATTTACTAAATATTCAAATAGAAATAAAGTGACATAAGCAAGAGGCCTTATATAAATACTTATAATCGTAGGCATTCAGAAATCATCATAAAACTCAAAAAGATCATCAGAATTCAAAAGAGCTGAGTTTAAAATATTGCATATTCATAACGAGGATGTCTGTTTCAGATTCAGAACACCACACTCCATTTTAATCTCTGTTCTTTCAGCTTTGAGGATTGCCACTATTTCTGAGGTCCCTATGGCACTTGAATGAAACTGTTTCCTGCCTAAGCCTAAGCAAACCAAAACAAAGAAGACAACTATTGTGTCCATTATTTAGAGTATCAGACTGGTACGAAATGGGGCACAGCAACAGGGGAAAGCAAGGTTTTTAAAAAAAAAACAAAAACAAAAACAAAAAACAAAAAACAAAACAGGCAAGCACCCCCCCCCC
>WEKY01030904.1:27127-99194 GCA_013390045.1 Picathartes gymnocephalus
TTTTTTCTTAAGAGGCTGGAGAATTAAACTTCTGCTGCTTCTACTGGAATAGCTGGAGTGGAAAAATCTGGTACTGGCATTTATCAATCGCATTGCTTATGGGACTATGTGAATGTGCCATTAGCCTTCTTTACTTGTTTGGGGTAAGGAGGAAATGGCAGTTTGGGTAATAAAAAGGCATAATTAAGGTTTACCCTTTGTCCCAAAAGCTTTGTTCCTCTTCACTCGCAGGAATGCGGACTTCTGCCTCAATGCTCCCATCACCCAGCTGAGGGCATATCTGTGTTAATCGGGCTAGCATTAAATGTGCTAATCAGTTTTCAGGGCTTGGGTTTTAAACAAATTACCTTTCTGAGGGTGTATTTATATAACTAAATACTTGGCAGCCTGGGGACTGTGTGAGTATTAATACTGGAAGAATTTTAGCTAATATCTCCACAGTTTGGCACCCTATTCCAATCAGTTCCTTAAAGTTTAAAGTAATGATTTCTACTGGCTTATTTTTGTTCTTTTGTCATACTAATAATAAATGTTGTTAACATTATGGCATCTCTGCGCTGCCTGGGCTGCCACAGCACTTTCTATAAATACAAGGTAGAATGTAATACTGGTGCCATATGTTTGTGTAACAAACCTTGGACTGACACTTAGTTTAAAATTAAAACAAACGTAAGCAATGTATGACGACACAGCCCAGCTAACGGCAATCACCTTTTTTTTTTTTTAATAGATCCAGTTTGACATTTTGGCTCAGAATTGCTTCCTGTGATTCCCAGAGTAATTTCTGGTGAAACTTCTTTTTGTCGCTGTCTGTACAGTGGCACTGAGCTCTGATGGGTCCCTCCCCTGGCATCCCTAGTACAGATGCTTTAGCTGTGAGGAACAGGCTCATGCCAGTGATTTGGAGAAGCAGAGAGTAGCTGTTGGTTTGGCCGGTGTCTAAGCTGATGTCTTAACTCACTTTTGGGATTTTGAGATTAATTTTCACACTAAAACTGCATTAATTAGGAGTGCATGCCTCATTTAATTTCAGATTTTCTTTCTTCCCTAGGTAGTTTTTTCTTCCTTGCCCACCCATTCCCCTTAGCCTGCCTTTTTCTTGCTACAGTAGACAAGGACCTTATTTATTTCTGTATTTCCCTTGTCTGGGACAGCTGTACTCGCATCAGTGCAGCACTTCCATCTTCCCTGTGGTTTTCTGTTCAGTGGGATCTTGGTGAGGGCGCTGGGCTTGGCTTTGGTGTCTCCTGGCTGGAAGAGGAGCTCTGGAAGCTTTATAGCAGCTGCCCCACATGAATCACAGCCGTGCTGGTCTCAGTGCCAGTGTTCTGTGTGTTAAAAAGTGGCTGCCAGGACAGGATGGGAGATGGCCCAGCGGTGTCTCCCAGCTGGCTGCTGGTGTGCCAGTGTGTGGGGACAGCTGGGCCTGAGCTGCTCTCTGCCCAAGTGACACTCTGAGGCCCCTGTGCTGGACCCTGTTCTGTTTGTATCTCCAAAGTGTGCTGCAACCCGGCCCATTGCAGCATTAATGTTCCGCTGTTCAGAAATCCGGGAGTCCTTGAACTGGGAAGATACAGTGTCTGTTTCTTGTGCTGCACAATCAAGTGTTAACCTTTAAACTGATGACTTACATTGTTGACTTAAGCAAATGTTCTCTTGCTTTCATTTCAAAATTCAGCAAAGCATGTAAAGCTGGCCAGGCCATTCAGAACTTTCTGATACCTTGCAATAAATCGATAAATACTGTGTAAAAAATAAACTGGTTTTTTTCAGGAGCTTTGTGTTAAGGAACTCTAAGGTTTCTGCTATTGCCCATCAGAGTTGTGATATATCTCTTAGTACCTGGGGCACTTAAAATGACGTTGAAGATCTGGAAAATGGGGATTTTACTAATCATTGGTTAGGACTGAGACGTGCATGCTTGTTTTAGTTTATAGGCTGAAAGAAATTGTATCAAATATTTGAATTGGTAGAAAATGATGTAATGGTGTAGGTCTCAAAATAGGAATTGATTTTAAAAGGTTTGGTATGATCATTAGGGGATTTTCAAATGTATTGAATCAGTAGTTTTGATTTTTACTCCCTAATCCTCTCAGCTTCTTGGGGCCATTTTATTTGTTTGGCTTTTCTCAGCTTGCCTGTGTCAGGTATAATGGTGTGCTGTGACTCCTGTTCAGTGGAGGGGTTCCACACCTCCAAACACACTCCCAGCAGAGTGCCATGGAGCAGAGGGGTGCTGCTCCTTGCCGGGTGCATCCTGGTTGAATCATGAGCTGATTCCACTGTACACCCAGGGTTACCTTCATTTCAAGTGTAGAACCTGGAGATGCAGCATGGTCTGTGTCACTCCTGGACAAGGACAGGTGGCCACTGGAGGAGCTGGTAACCACAGGTGGAGCTGGTAGTCTGCTGGCTCCTCTCTGCCGTAGTGCTGAATGCAGAACGCAGCAAACCAGGGGTTAAATACACAGGTGAGCCCTTTCCCAGAGCATCATTGAAATGTCCAGTGCAACTCTACATTACTTTGAAAAAGAAGTTATTGCCCTCCTTCCATTTACTGCCCCCACCCTATCCCATCATTAGGTGTGCAGCTTTGATTTTTTCAAAGAAAGGGTACATTTGACAACCTCATTTTCGAAGAAGGCCTGAGATTTTAGTTACGTTTATGACCAAAATGTGCTTTTGTTTTTTTCATTTTGCTACTATAGCATTAAAGCTAAGGGACTTCCACTATGTATTTTTAATTGTGTGGTCTGTCTCTTCTTGCTGACCTTGAGTGTGAATGTTATTTCAAGGAGCTTCAGGCAGTGGTGCTCTGTCGTTAATAAGATAGGACATTTGAGGTTTTGCCTGCTAAGCCTACAGACCTTGGCAACATGTATACTCTGAAAACTGAAACTTAAATTTTCTGACCCTTCAGCTTAAACTCAGATCCTCAAGAGTTTTACGGTGAAGATACTGGGCTTCTCACTTTATTGCATCTGAAATAGTTACCTCTTCCCTTTTGCCAACTGTGCAGCTGGTTGGTTACCAGTCCAGAGAGGGGCAGGAATATCCTGAATGACCACAGCCTGTGAGTGCTCATGTGCTGAAGAAGTAAGTGAAGGGTTGGGATGAAAGTTGCTTACTCAAAGTGATTCTCCACTCTCTTCCTCCCTGGCAGTTTCTGACCCATTCCCTGAGCCAGCTCAGGTTGCTCTGGGAGAGCATCCTGGCACCCTGCTCACACCACATGGCCCGGGGTGGCTGCTCTGTCCGCTGCCACCAAAAGGTCCCCTCACCCTAGCCAGCTCTGGTGCTTGCCACATTTGCCTGGGTGTTGATGCATTTTATTAACCAGGCAGAAAAAAAATTGGTGTTTTCTCCTGGAGTGGAGTGGAAGTGGGTCAGTCAGGAGTGTGATGATTTTCAGACCTGGTGCAAGGGAGGAGGAGGAGGGCAGGAGTGACAGGATGGAGGACAAGGCATCTCCTCACCAAACTGCTGGGTTGGCTTATCCCTCCTGTTTTGTTTAAAGAAATATTGTTTCCTCACAGTTCTTTGGGAAATTATTGGTATGGACATGTCAGAACTGCTTTTTTATATTGGTGATTATAGATCACTCCCATTACCTTGAGTGTTTTTTGTGCCATTTGAACACATACCAACATTTAAGGGAAGGCTCATTTCAACACAGAGTTTAATTAATGTGACTGTGTCCCTGAATAGTTGGATTTACTGGAAATCAAGTAATGGTTGTGTGGCAAAGCACAGCATCTTCTGAGAACTTCTGAATGTTAAAGGAAACACTTGTTATCAGCTGGCATAGATTTAGCAGGTTATCTAAGTTTTGCAGCATATGTACTAAAGAACATTGGTTTATAGATCTAATTCCTTTATTAAAATAAATGTAATATTGGAGAGGAGGGTGGAGGAATGAGATTCCTCCCTTAATGTCTAGAGGACCTTGTCTCTAAAAAGAATTTTTTTGTTTCAAAGCTTAGTCAAACAGATATAAGTCGTTTCATCTCTCCTTTCAAAGGGCTATAATGGATGTGTTAATGGAGGCATTTTGGGGTGAACCCTGCAAAATTTGCATTCCTGAGGAAACCAGGGAAAATTACCCTGACAAATCTCTCTGTTGCTGAAGAGGGATAGATGACATCTGCTGAGTAATTTCTATTCTGTACACCATCTGAGAAGGAAATACAGGGTAATTCAAACCCCCTTTTTTCTACCATAGTTAATAACATAAACAGGGAGCTGGATATGCTGAAATCTAAATACGAGGGTCCTATATCAATGGATTATTACCTTATCTTTTCTGAATGACGTTCACTTGAATACCTGGAATCGTAATAGCTACTCAAGATAAGAAATGGAAGGAAATTCAATAACAGTAAGAGCCCTGGTAACTTATGAGATCTTGATTAGTCTTCAACTGCATCTAAATGTCGGGAAAGGATTCCCTGTACTGTGTGCAGAGGGAGCTGAACAGCATTGTGGAAACCATTGCCTCATTGCAGAGGAGCATGAACAACTGGCTTTTGTCATTATTAAAGCTTTCTTGTGTTCACACATATATGTGAGCCTTCTCAGTCTTCCATGGATGAACATTTTTCACCTTAATTTTTCATTGCATTAAAATTCCAGCTTTGCTGGTGGGGATGGGAGGTGGCTCTGGCCCCTGCAGTGGTCTCAGAGCTCTGGCTGGCTGGGGCATACAGGTACAGTTCTGAACCTGATAAACACCATCAAATCTGAAATTGGACTTCGTCTTCTTGGTAGAGGCTGTACTCCTGCTGATGCCACTGGGCAGTGGTTTACTCTTCCCGTGGCTAAGGGAGCATGGGGAAGGAAGAAGAGGACTCTTGCCCTTCCAGCTGCCTGCCCTGGGAGTGTCCATGAGCTGGTCTGATGCCTTGCTGCTGCCCAGCAGTGTGGTGGGAAGGGTGGGCATCTGCCAAAGGGAATGCCCAGATACCTCCTCCTTGGGCAGCAGAGCCCTGGGTCAGTTTGTGCCTGTCCTGTGCCTACACCTGGATGAGGGCAAATTGTTCCTTGTGCTGGATGCCGCTTCGCTCTGTTGCAGAAGTGGCACAGCAGCACAGACAGGGAGGGCTCCAGCCAGAGTGCTGCTGCTGCTGCTGTGTTAAGAGGGCTGAGCAGCACAATATAAATCTTAGGAGATGAATTCAGAGTTAACAAATACTTTTTCTAAAGGTCAGATTAGATGAGGAATGCAGTGATTTGCCAATCCAAATGAGCACTAACTCTAAAAAGACAGGGATTTGTTTTCTGCTACATTAGTGCTCGGGTCTGGACTCATCCCATCGCCTTATGGCTGTGGAACAAAAGCAGGATCAAGGGCAGGAGTATGAGTTATGTGAGGCTCAGAACTCTGCTTTCACCATCAGGGCAACTTTATATTGACTTGAAATGCCTGTGAAACCACAGCCTAAGTTATGTTCTGTGGAGCTGTTTCTTCACATGCACTTGAAATCCCAGGATTTACCAAATGATACCCACAGCACAGCAGAGCTGTGGCAGAGCCTCATGCAGTGAACTGTGTTGAGCTTTCTAGAGCTGAACCTGAACATTTTGCTTTAGTTTTGCTGTTCAGCATTTTGGCATGTGTAGATAGGGAGACTGGGGATATGATGTCAAGGAAAGAGAAGCCCAAAAGCTTGGAAAAGCTGTCTCCCTGGGAAGTGGTACACAGCTTTGGTCAATGTGAACACCGAGTCATGACCTCTCCTGTTTACTCAAAATATTTCTTATGGTAACCTGCATCTGAAAATAAAATTCATAGCACGAAAGTTATTAGTAAACTGTTCACTGCAAGAGCATTGCAAAGCAAGTAATAAACATCTCTTTTTAGGGGGTCTATCTCTATCTGCAAATATGAGGCATGGCAAAACATCAGGCTGTCATTTAAGGGTTGTCTCATTTGCAGTAGATGTTTTATGATGACTGTGAACAAAGCACAGTGAATATTTCCAATAATGCAACTCTTTGACTTTCACGAATGAACAATCACAAAAAGTGGAAGGGATGAGTCACCTGAAATCTCCAGCTGTTTAGAAGAAGGTGGCAGCAGCTCATTAAAAGGTTTCTCTCTGATTTCCCATTCCATAGTAGATATGAACACACAGTCAGGGACATCTGTGGATTGGATTCTTATGACTGAAACAAGTATGTCCCAAAAGTTCAGCACCTGGGGACTTAGTAGGACTTGGTGGAAGAAATCCTTATTGTTAAAGCAATTACAGAAATGCAGCCTGACTGGTGAGTACAACCTATTGCTGCCAGAATAATGGTGGGAGATTTGGAAAGGGATTCTTTCAAACCACTGGTAAATACCAGCTCTCAAAGAGCCAACTGGAATACCACAGAGACTGGTATATATAGATAATGTACAGTGGTATATAGGTGTATTAGGGGATACATCTGATCTGGGGAGCAGTCCCTTGTATTTTAATAAAGAATAGATGCTGTTATGCTGATAGGAACAAATAAAATGTGATAATTAAGAAATGGTTTCACTGTTAATAGCTATAAAGGTGGGCAGTTTAGATGAGATTTACAGATTTATTTCTTAAAATGCATGTTACCAAAACCTTTCAGAACACAGAAACACCTCATGGAATTATGGAATCACAGAAGAGTTTGGATTGAAAGGGACTTAAAGGTCATCTAGTTCTACCTCCCTGCCAGGAGCAGGGACACCTTCCAATAGACCAGGTTGCTCAGAGCCCCATCTAACCTGGCCTTGAACACTTCCAAAAGCACTTTGTAGCATGGGATGTTGTCACCTTTCAACTCTGAAAGCTCACTGGAAAGAGCAATTCTTAAAGCTGTGTGGAATTCAAGGAGATCAAGTGGATAGTGCTATCCAGATGGAAAAGCAAATGCTAACTGCCTTGGAAAAGTTTTCTTGAATTTACAGGAAATGCACTTTCTATAACTCCAGAACTAGTTGTAGAGAAGGAAAAAGAGGGAGGGTGAAAATCAGCCAGTTAGGATTACAATAACATAGGAAAATATGTCATAATTGTGCCAGCATTATGGAAGAAAAGGATAGCATCTTGTGAGTTATAAACCACAGCGTGTTGCCTTGGCTGCAGGGAGAAAAAATTTAAAAAAAATTGTAAATAGTGTTGTATACAACTTCCCCTTCCTCTCATACTGCAGCCAACATTAAAAAAAATCATTTAAGCATTCAATATCCCACAACTTCTTAGTATAGTCAGCTATTATGATGCAAATGGTCCATCATTTTATGAAATGGACAATCCCACGGACTAAGATGTTCCAACAGAACCCAATCTCATTGAATTAATTTGTTCTCAGTTCTCTTAGTGAGCCTTATTGAGTCCAGGTGGAAATACTTGTGCTTCAAAATTACTTGCAGAGATCTAGCTGTCCTGGGGAGTTTTGGGTGAGAGGAAGGTCAGGTTGTTCTGAAATCTGCTCTGCAATTGTGTCTGTGAGCCCCAGGAGCTGTTGTTCCATGACTCAACAAGATATGTGAGTACGTGATTTCTTAGAAGTTCTTTTCTAGGGAATTTGTGAGTTTTGAGGAATGGAAGTCTTGATTTTCTGAAGAATTCATTGTACTAATTGGGATGAGTGGGAGAATTTAGGGGAATGCTGGTGCCCTTGTTAGTGGAGCTCTCTTATCCTGCTATCAGTGTTCCATAATGTTAGGTATACATCTGGCTTTTTGAATTTGTATTTGAATTCTGGTGAAGAAGAATTTACAGTGGCCAGAGCTGTGCTGTAGTGGTGGGTTTGTGTCTGCAATAAAGTCTTCTCCTTCAGCCTGGAGCCCTCTTAAAGGGCTCTCTGCATTCACTCAGGGTGAGAGATATGCAGCTGGTATTTGGAGAGGGCCAAGAAAAGTAAGAGAAATCCTAATTTAGTTGGTAAATATCTTGACACCTGGTAAATATAATTGCTTCTGTGAAATGAGAGAAAACCTGTTTTCATAGAGTGAGTTCTTTTCAAGGGCGAGCTCGGAGTTGTGTTGAAGCCCCAGGCATACTGCTGGCACTTCCCTGGGAGCCCTGACAGGGACTCAAACCCTGCTCTGAGAGAGCTCAAACCTTTCAAGTTTAGCTTTTGGTGTCTCTGTTGTCTTCAAACACGTACACACACACCCTCCCCCAAAACTTGTTAACTTCTAAATAAATTTAATTTCTAGTGGGCCATGTGCCTGGATGGGAGTGGCCTAAATGAGCTGTGGTGGTTTGGGATCGGGAAGATTCTGGAAATCCTGGAATAATTTGATCCTTCTGAGTTTTTGTTGCCTTTTCTTTTTTGTTTTGTTTTTTAATCAAATTGAAACAAACAGGAAAAGCTGAGTGAAGTGTAAACTTCTAAGGTAAAGTTCCTGCATGACTCAGCTCTCCTTGCCTGTGGCTGTGACTGCAGCCTGTGCTGTCCATCCCGGTTAATGATGTATGCACACACTGTCTGTGTGGAATGGGTCACGCTAGATCCTGCTCTGTTGGTAGGGCTCCCTACTTGTCCATGTTTGTTGGAGCTCCTGTTTCTCTCTAGTGTCACTTGGCTGTTTGGAGAATCTCCCTTTCTGAATAAGAGATGGAGGGGAAGGGTAAGGCCTAATTAAAAGTAATAAATTCCCCTGAGTGGGCAAACTCTTTTGCTGAATTCCTCTACCTTGCCCACTCCAGTTTTTAGTAGCGTTCCAGTGACACTACCTGTGTTTAGAGATTGCCAGCTGTGGGAAAACACCAGCACCTGCATAGCTGTTGTTCCATTCCTGGCTGTGCTGGTGGTCACTCGGGAAGCTGTAACTCCTGGTGGGCCTGGGAAGAAATGCCCTGTTCTGCAGGGCTTGGATCAAGCTGGTGGCATCAGGCAATACGGAGAGATGTGCATCACCCCCTCTCTCATCTGCAGTACACCCTGCAATAGGTAGTGCAGCCTCTGGCTGCTGCCTTGCCTGGCTTGCTGCCAGTCCAGCGTGGTTTTCCTTCAATCAAAGTAAAGTCCCCACACCCTAAATGTGTCCTGTGCTGGCTGGTCTCCTTCGTTCCCATGTGCCCATTTGCTCTGTTCACATCTGTTATTGCTGTCTTGCCAACCCTGATTTGGGCAAAGTTATGGGAATAGTTTAATTCTGTCTTCAACAGGATGTTCAGCAACTTCACTGGTCACTTCCAATCTGTCATTGAATACACCAAACCGTGACCTTCATATTTCCAAAAAAAGTGGTCTCCAAAGAGCCTTGTAAATCCCTCAGCCTTCCAGCAAAATTGCTTTAACAATTTCTAGCTGGCTCATGGCTATAGGACAGCCATAGGGTTGGATGCCTTGTATCTCTGTTGCGTATGTTCTGCTTCAGTTAAAAATTGTCTTCTGATGTCTAAAGAACCAAGGCAGGAGCTTTTTTTTTTTATGGTTTTTTTTTTTTTTTACTTTATTTGACCAAAGATATGCATAAGTGCAGTGACACTTATTTGCTGTCTGTCTTTGCATGCACTGACTGAACTTTCCCAGGCCAGACTTAGACCTGGTTGCTAAAAAACAGAGTGCAGTTGCTACAGTTCGTAGGGTTATTGTTCTGGCCTCCCATTTAAAATTGATCAGCTTCCTTAGCATGTTATTCTTAGCATTAACCTTACTTTTTGTCTTTTTTAGACATTCCCTTGTGGAAAACATACAGCCTGGCGTTAGGTGCAGGAACAGCAGATTTTGGTAGCGGGTGAGCTACACCCTGTACCAAGCTGTGCAAAGCTGTTTATTGATCTTGTGATTGTAGCAATGAAAGAGGTGCTTGTGTGTTAGCTGGGCTGGTGTGAGTGGCTGTATAGACTTACACATGCATATGTGTCTTATTTATTTATAGTTTCTACATTTAAATATAGCTGCATAGTTATTTAGTGTATATTAGTAATATATATGCTTTTAATAATATCAGCGTGAGAATCCTGCTGTCCTTTAGGCTTCAATATGGGCAAACACCTTGGTTGGCTATAATGTGCAAGATACTCATAGAGGTAAAATTTTTTGTGTGAGGATAGATTGCCTGGCTGCTCGTGGTGCTGTTTGATAGTACTCACACAAGTCAGTTAATGTGGCTGTTTCGTGACTGGGGCACCAGCTCTTCTTCCTGAAAAGTTTGATGTAAAGTCAGGGGTTTTTTTTAAATTCTTCTAACAGAGCGTTTTACTTATGCTGCCTGGTGAACTCTTATCACCCCGTGTGCGTGGCTGATGAGTCAGATGCACCATCTACGACAGGTTTATGAATGTGGCAGTTGTGACTGTGCCCTCCTTAGAGTCACCACCGAGATAAAAACAAGTGCTGGACACCTCTTGCCATTCTGCTGGCAGAACTTCCAGCAGATGCTCAGGTACTGCTGAAGGTGAACTCGTATCATTTGTGAAGAAGTAGGAAGAGGTTCTGCAGTTCCAAAACAAATTTTCCATGACTGAAAAGAGTGTATTTGCCTTGTATATCCTGTGTTGTCATAAAAAAGAGAAGGAATATTAGTCATTTGGGAACCACCAGACTCTGCTCTATAGCATGATATCCATTTATCCAAATGTTGTTTAGAGTGGCAGCTTTGCCATTCTTGAGGTAATTTATTTCCAGTCTACCTCAATTTATGTATGCTGCGCCCCAAAATGATGAATTTCCTGATCTACTCATTACTTAACCTGGGGTGCTGGGTCTTGCATTGTGCAGCCCTCAAGGAATCAATTTTCTGTTTTGCTGTTCTGACTCAGGTTGGCACAGTTTGAGTGGTTCAATCCTTACTTTTTTCTTTCTTCCGTCAGTGTTGGAAGCTGAAACCTACTCTGTACTTATGAAGGCCTTTTTGAGAAGAAGGCTGCTTCCTGTGTCGCTTTATATTGGGACAGAGTTTTAACAGCAGAGTTTGGGGGTTTTTGTTTTGTTTGCTTTCCCATTAGACACCAGGTAGACTATATCCCTATCTTTTCACTGACCTCTATTGAAAGAAATTGAGTGACTGGCTGTAGGCTTAGATTTAGGTGTGTTTGTGTTTGGAGAAGCCGTGGTAGTTGGCATGGTTAATATTCAATCACTCCTTTGTCATTATCGCGATGAGGTGACATTGTAGTGCCTCTTATGTGGCAGTTTCTAGATGGATGTGATGTTAAAATATTCACCTATGGGTCTCAAGTGCTGTACTGAAAACAAGGTTAATTCAAGAAGGCATTGCACTGTTTTGCCTCTTTCCCTCCCCTTCCATCCACCCAAATTGACTCATCCCTGGCTCCTGAGAATGGTTAGTGTCTCCTGTATACATAACGCTTGGTGGTTGTAATTGCTGAGTGGCTTGTCAATGATTATTTGCTTGGTTATGGAGGGACTTAGAGATGTTATTATTGATGCCAGTTCTAATAAGGGGTTATTTAGCTGGCATATGTTTTGGGAAAGTACTCCTTAATTAGGATATTCAGATGTCAGAACCTAACCAGAGACCATCATGCCTGCCGCTTCCTTGCAGCTCCTGGGAGCTTGCTGTGAGAAGGAACCCAATTTTCTGGCGCAATCACATCTGCAGCCTCTGTGCCGATGTCTTGGTTTGGGCTGGATGACTTGTGGTGTGTACAGGGCTTTGTTGTGGTGACTTGAAGGAAAAATCTTCCCTTTTTTCTGAGGACCTGCTTGGGGAGGGACTTGAGGACCTCCGGTGCTCCCTGCCAACCGTACCTGTTCTGTGAAACTGTTACTGCTTCCAGGGACAATTACCATGTTCAGGGGACCTTGGGCTCTTGTAGGTGTAAGCTGGAGTTTGGCATACACAGGTGCATCTCCCAGGAGAATTGCCCCAGGTTCCTTTGGTCTGTAGCCATGAGGGGCATTGCCAGAGTTGCTGATGCTGGCTCTGTTGGAAGTGGGCATTGTTTTAAAAGACAGTGGATGTGGTTTGATGTGAGAGTGGGTAAGCAATAGCTCGTGTTTTCATTTACTGCCTCAATATTTCTAATGCCAGTTATGGTTAGAATCTGTACTTTCTTAGAATTTATACACTGTGTCTTCTGAAGAGCACTGTCGTGTTTTATACCAGGTACCCTGACTCTAGGCTCCTAAATATTGATTTTTTTTTTTTTTTTTCTTTTGGTCACCTAGCAGAGACTTGTCCTTCCTTGTGTTTATTTTCCCTCAGTATAGGTTGCCCAATGCATACCTGCTTTGCAAAGCATTTTGAAAGCTACAGACTGAAGGAACACTTCTGCCATGGAAAATTACCCTTCTGTATTCTGTTTATCCACGTGTATCCACAGCCCTTAAACGTCTGCACCTCCAGCAGCATCTTGCCCACAGGAACATTGTGAGCTGCATTTCCAGGTCAGAGTAGCCACTGCTGCTGCTGGGGACTGTGCTACAGCTCTGATGAGCGAGAGGAAAAGGCATGTAGGGTAGTTTTTGGAAAAAAAGTCTTGCCTAGAGTTGTGATGTCTGTGCTCCAATGACAAGGATGTATAAAAATCCCTCTAGGCAGATTTTTTCCTTTGGTTGTTTTTCACGCGACATTATGAACTTGGTGTACATATGCACTCGCTAATGCAGAAAGAAAGCCCAGTCTACAAAGCCTTGGCAAAAGTCTTTAAAACTTCTGGAGTCTCTAGGGCAGGTATCAAGCTGTTTTGCACATTTGGGATGCAAAACGATTTTGTTTGTGTCTGAAATGAAAGTGAGTTGTTGAGTTCTCTGCTTTTATTACCACTGTGTTCAGTGACTGTAGATCTCAGCTTCCCAATGACCTTGTGTCCCAGAGACTAAGCCTTCATAATGTTGATGATCTATTAATCTTAATATTTATCCTCAAAATACATAAAGAGGAATTATGACCTTGGCACAAGAAATGAAAATAAATAGCTTCCCTTACCTATTATTTATTTTTTCAACATTTGCATTCTGTGTATGACTTCACAAAGTGTTTTTCTAACGTGAATTCATCTTTTCTACATTCTGGTACCCCGCTGGTTTGTTCTTAAAATACTCTTCTGCACAGCCAGCTCAGTGCTTTGCAGACCACCCAGAACAATTGTATTCAAACTGTGAGCTGCATTCAGTGATTGGACCTTTTTAAACTTTCAAATAATATTTTGTCTTCCTTGACTTTTTGTTAATTGGAGCTTATATTTCATATGTGGGATTTTGGTGGACTAAGGAAGGGAGTGGCTGTTTGCCTCCTATTTGCTAAACCCAAAGGGGCTGTTTAGGCTAATCTCATTTCAGCTCAGTGTTTGTCTGACAGAGCTTACTTAGAGGGTCAAAGGGGTATAGATTGCACCTATGCAAATAATAGAAGTATTTGCTCATGCTAAGAGATTGATCAGCACATATCCATCAGTGTCTGGCTGTCCACGTTCTCTGTCTTGCTGGGCAGGATCCATCTGTGGGTTTCTGCAGCAAAAGTCTTCCTTTGAGTTTTCCAGGAGTCTCTCCAGCTATGGTTTCAAAGGAGTGTAAATTCAGGTCTAGATACTGGAGTAGGTTGCTGTGCCTGCATCTCTTGGAAGCAGAGCCAAGGTGCAGTAGGCAGGGAAATAGCGGCTGGACCAAGCCAAGCCTGGAGTGGGAACTTACCACTCGAAGGAGTAAATTGCACTGACAAAGCATCCTCAATTTACTTGGGGCTCAAGGCCTGGAAAAGGCTTTCTGCTGCAACAACCCCTGTTTGTTGTGAAGAAGGTTGTTAAAAGCAGTTTCACAAGTTATTGTGGAAATTCATGTTCTCTAGGATATGTTAAGGTGTTTATGCCAAATATATCTGGCATGCCAGTGAGGAGCTACTGACAGTGGACATGGGAAAATCACCTTAGTACTTGCCTATTGAGCCATTTTGGATCTCCTCAGAGCAAGCTGGGAGATTCAAGCAGATGATGATGTTGAAGCTATTTTCAGTGAAGGGGCCTTTGAGGTGTTGAGTGAGAGGGACCAAGTTGGAAGAACAACTGGGTTGCAAAGAGGGAAGGAAAATCCCGTTTTTGGTTGCTAGATAAAAGACCCTCAAGAGTTGAACAGGGGAAGATGCTGGGCTTGGTTTCCACTGCATTTTAGTAGATGTGTTGTTGATGAGTGCACAGGTAATGAGAATTTAGTGAGGGTGTTGGGGGCTTGAGGTTGATGGTGCGCATTGACAGTGCTGGAGCTCGAGGTGTCTTCTTGTCCCCATGTGTCCTTGGAAGCCTTTAGCTGCAAAAAGGTTAAAGTCAAAGGCATCCCTGAGTCAGCAGAGATGAGTCAAGCTGTTGGCTAGTGTCCCACAATATGGAGCACAGCACTCCCCACAGGCCACTTTTTGGTGGCCCTCTGAGCTTCCCACTGCCTTTCCATCTTCTTTCCCATCTTCTGTGCTGCAGGTCATGAACTTCCATAGACCTGGCTCAAATACTGATCCCCCCCACCTGGGCCCAATGCTGCTGGGAGCTGAGAAGTGCCACGGATATTTCCACTGTCAGTGTCCTGTGCAGTGTGGCTCCTGTGCTGCTTCTAGACAGCTTCCTGAGCTTGGTTCCTGGAATGGCAACAAGATTCCAAAACCAGTCGATGAAGAAAGTTTCTCAGCAGAGCTCAGATGTCAGAAAAGCAGATTTCAGCTTGGTTGCTGTGTGCACTGAATGTCTCTCACTGTGGGGAAAATGAGAAGAAACTATTATTTTGAAATCTCTTGTTGAGTGATGATTGATAAGAACTGTTTGTCACAGGAGTCAACAGGTGCCTCTTCTGCATTCTGCAGTCATGGAAAGAAATTAGTGAGAGCACAACAAGTTATTCCAATTTGACATGCAGTGCCTGGGAACAACAACTGACAAGTCCCAATTTGTGTCCAGCTGCTTAAAAACTACCACCCAGCTTGGTATTATCCCTCTGCCCTCGGGAGGCTTGTCTTGTGAAAAGAGTTATTGATGGCTGATTTCAGCATTCCTCAGGGCTGTGCTCATGCTGAAGTATCTGCCCCAAGTCCTGATTTCAAAGTAAATGAACTCTGGGCTGTAAACAAGAAATATCATTCTTTAATATATTCCCTTTGTCTGTGTTTTTAATGCTTCTATATATATATATGTATCTATATCTGTATCTCACTCCTTTTGAAGCTTTCTGTGTGGAAGGACTGGGAATTTGTGCAGGGATGATACTACAGTGTTTTCAATCAAGATACTTAAGGGAATGTTCTACATGTTTCTGTGCCCTGAATAATTACCCATTTAAATCTGATTAATAGTATCTATTTTGTACAGCTTTCTTTGCACTCCAAGAGCATTGCAGAAGGAATTCCTCTCATTCTGAGGGTCCTTTTTGTGCATTTCAAGTGAAGCAAAGGCTTTTGAATTGTTGCAGGGCTGATGGTGGAGATTGTGGTGTGGACTGTATGGCCCATGAGCAGGGTCCAGGCTGGCAGAAGTGTTACCCTAATGTGCTGCCTGCTCAGTACAGGCCCCTGTCCTCGGGATCCTACCGGCTGGGCAGGGCCAAGGCTGGCTGGACCATCCTGGCAGGTGGCTTTTTATTTTCTGTGAGCTCAGAAGGTGCTGCACAGCCAAACCCCAGACACCCTGTGGGGATGTGGTGCAGGTTCCCAAGTGCAGGCATTTAATGTCACTTATCTATCATGGGGTAAGGACAGTCGAACCTGGAAGAGCTGGTTTACAGCTACTGCCCCAGAAAGGCTGGGTCTTCTGCAGCTCTCAGGGCTTATCAGTCAACCCTGTGCAAACGTCCCCCAAACACATCAGGGCAGGTCAAATGACACTAAATGCCTACCCTTTGGTGTTTTGTGTAGGTAATGTGTGGTAAGTGTAACAGCCTGGTAAAAGACAGGGGCTAAAAGCCCCTGATGATGACAGTATAAGTATGTGTTGTAAAAAATGGGGTATCAGCAGTCCTCTCTGTTTCTTTGCCAATTTGCACTTATTAACTCTCTATTAGCTTCCCTTCTGCTCTTCCTGTTTGTCCTTTTCTAATATCCCTGATGAATAAGTCTAGAAGAGAGGACTGGTGTGCACATTCTTCTCCTGGAAAGAGACTTCCTCTGAGCTCGCTCTTTATTTTCTCTTCCTTCAGGCCGTGAGCCCTCCCAGCACTCCAGGAGCAGGTCCGTAGCCTTTCTCTTCCTTCTCTGTGCAGGTTGTTTACATAAGTATCAGTGGATCGTGGCTCAAAGTGCTAATCTCTGTAACCCAGAAAAGAAAACACGGTATTGCCAGAGACATGCCTGGAGTTGCATCGTTATTAATCACCTGTAGCTATTGCTGCCTGAAAAGTGATTCTTGTGTAGTTATTAATGGCTGCTTTGTGTTAGATGGGGTATAAACACAAATGAGAGATAATCCTGTTTTGATGAGTTGCAATCTAAATAAACAGGGTACACAAAGCAGGGAAGAAAGCAAAACTGTGAAATGCCTTAGTGTATAAAAACCCTTAATCTCTCTGTTTTTCAGCCCCACTTGTGTAAAATGGAATACTGGTGTTATCTTCTAACTTAATTTAGATTGCAGCCCCTCCAGAACCACTAGGGATTAGCTTCTAATTGTTGTTTTTTGTTCTTTTGTGCTTCTACTGTGCTGAGCATGAGATGCCCTGATTCTGGTTAGGAGCTAGGGGTACTGCTTCACAAAAAAATGTGTGTTGAGGGCCGTGGATATTTTAATCTCAAGGAAAATGATGAGATAATTAGAGTGGCTTATGATGCATGTGATGTTAAATGGTACCTCTCATTACTTTATTCACTCTACATATGCAAATATGTCCTGCTCCCTTGAAGTGTCCTTATGCAAAAAAACCTGAGAGGGAAGTTACAACTACCATTTGTACCATAATAAAATTCAAGGCTTTTGTAGTGAAATACAAATTCCTGAGCTTGAGTCTAAAGCCTTAGGAGAACTTAAAAAAAAAAAATCCTTTAGGAGTTATCTACTCTTAGGTTGTTTTCGGTTGTTCTTGTTTGGGTTTTTTAAGTGTATTAAAATCACAGATTTATAAAACTGACAGTTTTGTCTGGTACATTCCAAAGGCCTTTTTATAGAAACAAGCGACCTGACTATATTTTTGGCAAAGACCAAAAACATCTACTTGCGTGAATCCATTGGAATTTTTTCACAAAATAAAGCTAATCCTGTTCCTTTCCCCACCACAGCTGACTCTGAATTGAGATGTATATAGTGTACTCTTAAATGTTCTGCTGACTTGTAGACACAAGTGGAATCTGTATTAAAAAAGATCTTTGTTAAGCATCTTTTGCCAGTGTTTAAAAACTAGGAAACTTGTAAATAATAAAATCATGCTGTAGCCTTGGCAGGATGGTGTTCAAACAACCCATATGCTTTTGCCAAGTGTGAATTCAATGTGTCATCAGTCACCAGGGAAAAAATGCACTGATCCTGGGTGGATAAGTGCTTGCAGGAGGGGAGGCTGGACTGCAGATGTAGAGGGCAAGATGTGGAAGCTGTGCTTGCCCTAGAGCACCCCGTGCTTCCTGAAGCATTTTGGGGGGGATCTCTGTCTGCTACTGGGAGCAAGAAGGAGGCTGTCCTCTTCCTTCCCTTAATCCCAGCAGCCACCCCTTTGCTTTGGACCTCGTTTGGTGCCTCCTCAGCATGCAGGATCTAGCGGAGGGGGATGAGTAGCTGAACAATGCAATATCCCCTCATGCACATCTCCCTAGACTCGATGGGAGTTTTGCTAGTGCCAGATTGGATCCCACCTATGGAAAAGACTGACTTGGGGGAAGGACTAGATCAATGCGCTATTGTTCCTCATGCTATATTTAAAAGCATGCATTTCATGGAAATTTAAAAACTAAACTTGCATGCCACATGTATCCGTAGCTCCTGTGAATAATTGGAGCTATTCATCTCCTGGGCTGGTGTAAAGCAGCCGTTGTTCCAACGGGGCCGTGGCTTTCCTATCTCATCTTCAGTGAGGGTGATGAGAGAATAATTGTGGTGGCAGCAGACAAAGGTACTTATTTTTGCAGAGATGATTGGCCAGGCTGGGAGTAAACTGAGCTTTGCTTATTCCTTCCCCACCTGGGTTCCTGGTCTGATTTGAGTTTTAATTTATTTTGTTGGTTTAAATTTGTAATGAAGATGTGGATTAATTTTATGTGCCTGGTGATCATTAAAGGACAGCTGCTCTTTGCCACTTTCCTTTAGCAGATAAATGTGTCTTTGTTATTTTTGTATTTGTTTTCCCCCATTGGTTTTGTATTTATCAGTTTTTCTAATTAAAAAAACAACAGATGAATGGATGCTATTTCTGAAAAGAAAAAGCCCACTGCCCCCGATACAGACAGTCAGTGTCATTTTGCTGACGGGATGCTTTGCTTTTAAGAAAATCTGGCATTTGAGTTTTCCTTGGCTTTTGAGAGGAGCCAAATGCATAATTCACTTGGCCTCTGTGCACTACTTTTGAATTCTGCTGTGGCTCCATTTGCAAGAGAATAGCAGGAAGGATGTACAGTGCCTACTTCTTTCTTGTGCCTGTGACACAGAGAGAAGGGGTGTTAGCTTGATTAACTATAGGCTACTGAAGAGACAGATGAAAAGTGGCAAAATGTAAATCAACTTTGTCCCAGCTACCTTCATTGTTTGCCATTGCTTGTGTATGCTTGCCCATGACACTGAAAGCACAGTCTCTTGAAAACTGGTGTTGTGTGAACTTTCCTCGGCAGACTCTGAGGCATACCTGGGATTTTGGAGATGTATCTTGAGAAATCCCCCACAGGCTTTAGTGCAGGATGAATGTGGTTGTTGTTTTTGAGGTGATACCAGTGGCACCACTTTAAGTGTTAAATGCTGGAACACCTGCAGTGAGTGCCTGTGCACACAGTTTTGCTGGAGCAGGTTTTGAAACCTGAGCTTTTGAATATGACCATACTGTGGCTTAGTATTAAAAGCCATGTTTTTCTTGCCTGAGACTCATTCCCCTGCAGCTCTAGGGCCCTAGCTAGTATAAACAGCTGTCCCTGAATGATATCTGTTGTATAACTTAAGGCTTGAGGGTTTTTCCTCCTATTCCCAGGCTGACAAAGGACTGTCAAGGTGCATGGCAGAACCACCAGGATGAGGCAAACCCCATCCCTCTGTGCTCAGGCATGTTAGTGGGTCGAGGCTATTGAAGGGAGCATCACCATGATCAAAACTCTTGGGAAGGCCCTTGTAAAAAGGGAGAAATAGGTGAGATATCCACAGACTGAAGAGCCTCAGATTGCCAAGAGAGAAGGTAGAAAAGTAGTTTCCTTCATGTCCTGCCAAGGGTGCCAGGAGTGAAGTGGCTCAGAGATCACTGAGTAGGGAGCTGCACAAAGTGAGCTAAAAAAAGATGAAGCAGGTGAGAAATGTATATAGTATCTGCTGTACCTCTGGATCTCTTGACTTTGCAGTACAAATAAAAAATTAAAACCAAACAGAAAGCACCCCCAAAACCATGCATAGGTCTTGTTTGTTTGTTTTCCCCTACCTGTATTCATCCTGCAGCATTACCAGGCTTAGTATACCTCTGCTTTTCTTTTTGATGTTTTCCAAGTTCTTTGCAAGTATTAAATCTGATGAGTTCCCTATCGGTCCAACAGCAAAGAAAATCAACTTCACTTCTCTCTGCATAGATTTAACTGAAAATACTTCCTTGCAGTAGAGTGGTGAGAAGCAATGCAGTATTGTGGTAATCAAATCACCTCAGCCACTACAGGTAACTCTCTTTGGGAAATGTAGAACATTGCAGAATTCACGAGTGGCAACGATATGTTGGTAGAGATATCAAAGTCTCCAAACCTCACTGCTGTGTGCTGAGGCAGTATCCTTAGCAAGGTTTGTATTTCTGAAAGCAGCCTTTAACTAGAAAGGTAAAGAAATTGCATGTATTTTAAACACCTGAAATGGGTAGAGGGCCAACTTCTGCCCAGATGTCTTGGTGGTCTCTTCTGTGCAGGAGCTGTGCGAGAGACGAGCAATGCAAACCATTGCCTTGGCACGAAGGTAAATTTGGCCTCAGCTAATTCACAGCCTACCTGATTTGACTGGTCTGCTCACACTGTGACACCATTTGCAGTGTGAGGACCATTTGGTGTGAGTGTGCCCAAGCCCAGACACCAGACAAGTGGAGAACTTGGGATTTGCACTGCGGAAAGCACAGCCATCAGCTGCTGAGGGTGCAGCCGGCGTGACTTGGGTTCTGGCACTGCCTTCCTGTTGGACTGACACACAAGTGGGGGCACTGCACCATTCCAAGCTCACAACAGGTGCTGGTGGGGAGGTGCTGGCAGGGCCGGGGTCCCCAGCACCTCTGCAGACCCACAGGGCTCAATGTGCCCCTCGCCACGTCGGGTGGTTCTGTTCTGTGCCTGCCTGGCCCCACGCCAAACGCATCCCCAGTGCAGAGACATACCTGGAAGGCAGCTTGGGAAACTGATCCAAATTAAACCAGCTTAGCAAATATAGCCCAAACACTGCTTTTGCTGAGATTAGCTTCCCAATTCTGATCTGCTGTGTGGCCTCCTGGCTGTTTGTTCTGGTCTCAACGTGAGGTGTGCAGCAGGACAGGGTCAGACTGTGCATTCAGGATCAGTATGGCCTTATACTGCCTTCAAGATACTCCTGAAACCTGACTTTAGATTTGCTAAAATGCGGTTTCCTGTTTTTTAGTGAAGTGCTCGCTTTTTCAGTATTCAGGGAAGAGCAGTAGTGGCCCTAGGCTAGCCAGCAGTGTTCATCACAGCATTAAGCCTTCGGATTAATTAAACACCAATAGAGGGTAAAGTTGCCCAAAATCAATTAAAAAGTTACAAGTTAAACCATGAGGAATTGCATTAAAAGAAATTGTTCTTTTTTTTTAATGTGGCTCATTTATTTTTGATGGGCACTGTGGTGTGGAGCACTACCTCTGGGAGACAGTCATTCCACTGTCTAGAGGACCTTACAAACATATATATTTTTATATATCCATCTATATACAAAGCCCTGGTAAACTAACAGTGGATTGCTTCCAATTATCACCCAGCACTTGCCCTCTTCTTTCACACTTTCTTTTTTTGGCAGGAGGAAGCCAAACTCAAAAGATAGCAACAACAACAAAAAACCTGGGCAGTGAACCTAGAATGTGTTAGATCAATGCAGACACCATGAAAAATAACCAGGACATGCCTTTGTGGCTTTTGATGTAGCTATGGCTGTGGCTGAAACTAACAGATGCAAAAGCTAACTGCCAGATATCCAGTGTGTGTGCCAATGCTGACAAACCTGCCAGATGCCTGGCAGCTGGTCTTGCCCCAACTCCAGTGGCTCTCTTGTATATAGATTGCCTTTTGAACAGCAACAAAATGTTTATCTGAGGTATCTCATGAAAGCATCGTCCCATAAATACAATAATTTTTTTTTAAAGTCAGTAATCTAGTGAGTTCATGTTAGAAGGAGGAAGAATGCTGGAGCCTTGATAATCTTTATCCAGTATATGTCAAGCATTTTGGGGTGTAATTCAGTTGCAGAAATTGGATGGTCTGCAATTCCGACTGTAAATGGTCATTCTGTCCCCTACAGCAAGAGTTGTTATATGTAAGCCAACTGGGCAGGTTGGAGAGAAAAAGCTATTTGGGCTTTTATAAACAAAGCTTTTGCTGTTCCAGGCTATGATGCTGAAAGGAAATCAATGTTTTTCCACTAAATGTGGTTTTATCTGTCCAGAATAAACAGTTGTGACAGGATATTGGTGCTAAATTTATTAATAGTCTTCTCTAGCTTTGACATTCTGGGAAAAATTACCTGAGACAGTTTGAAGTTGGCCAGAAAAAGTTGGGTTTTTTTCCCTTTTACTTTCTGTTTAGGCTTTAGTTAGATATATGGCAGTTCAAACAGCTGACCTGGAATATACCTTTAACTGATAATAATTTTTTTTTTAAATGTATAAATACAGTTGAAGCTAGGATAAAAATATTCTGTATGGAGAAGCATATAACATGATTGTCCAAAGGACAGAAACTCCAGACCATCCATTAACTTGATGCTGATATTTTTATCAACTTCATGCTTGCAGCTTGTGCTTTTAATTTTCATAAATTACTATTTCTTTCTGTCCAGATTGCAGGGCAGGTCGCTTGAATTGCAACCCTTAGTGTGTGAGCTCCACTTCCAGGTTCTTTAAATTCAGACTTCATTTTGAACCACAACTGAATTAGTGAGGTTCTGATCTTCAAATGATGCTCCAAGATGGAGCATGAAGATTGGAATCACCACAGTTCCCATCTGCAAATGTTTTATTGGGCATTTGGCTCCTGGGGGGATGAGTGGTTTTTGCTCTGTGTTACACCCTGAACCCTCCAGGACCTGGCAGTTCCTTCTGTGGATTTATCATCAGCACATTCACAACATGAGATCAGGCAGCTTTATTTGCAGCCTGAAGTATTTTATTACCTTATGTATTTCTTACAATTTTTTCCAAATACAGACAACAATGCTACAACTGAATTCTTCCAGTCAAGCATCCAAGAGGAGCCTGATTTATCTCTGAATGCACAGGGGGAATCATTATAAAGGTCATAAATCTACAAACCTGTGCAATTTTGGTGCAACTCATGAGTAGGCACATCAGTTTTGTCCTAGCAGCAATGATATATGATAATTTACAGAGACAAATCAGCAAATGAATAAACCTTTCTACTTGCAGCTTTGTGTGAATTCTGTTCTGCTTAATCTGCTGCAAACCTCCTTTTTTATGCACTTGTTTTCAACCTTGCACTTGGACCAACTAAATGATACTACTGCTCCTAGTGTTTCTGTAGCACCTCTGCTTGCTTTAGGAGGATATGGTGAGGAATGCCTTGAAAAATCCATTACTATTTATTATTATATGAATTTTTTTAGGTAAAGGTGACTGTGGCACTCTGGTTGCTCTGTGTTTGAGACATTCTATCAAACCCACCATTTGCTCTTTAACCCAAGTTACCAAAGATGCTGGAAATGAAAGGACTCATTCAGGGCTGGGGTCCTGCCAAGCTGTGGCCATATGTGTTTCCCAAGACCTCATTTACGAATGAGTTCCACCTTCCCAGACACGTGAGAGTTTCAAGAATATGAAGTTTTCAGAAAGGATAAAAAGGATCATTTATTATCTTGCCCTACAAGGAGCTGTTTAGCAAAATCTCTGTGAGGTGTTTTATATGTTGAATGGCAGCTGGAAAGGAACTTATTTACCCCTAAAGTGCAGTATGTTGCAAAACTGGAAAATACTTAACTCAGCTGCCCTGGAGTCAAAGGCCTTTGCAAATCTGGTGACTTACTTGAGAAAGGGTATGAGGCAGGGTTTGGTCTTGAGTAGTCTAGTTCCTCATACATACCCTGATTTTTACAGTAATTATTTTAGCATAAAAGACTTCTGAAAACTTTATCTTTTGAGCTACTAATCCCATTCCTTTTTTGAATGCCTGTAAGTGAAGCACAGGGGAAGGAGTCGAGTAAGACTGAAGCTAGTGTTTAAGTGATATGAAATCATCTCTTATTTGTTCTCCTGTGCATAAGGGTGTACAGGGGTAATGAGCCTGTACCTTGATGTGTGGTTCACTGGTAGATGATGAGGCAAGGCTGAGAAGATTACTAGGCCAATTACTGCTTGCATATGGCACTAATGGATTGACTCTGGATTTCCTCTCCTCTGATATTTCCAGTCTTGGATTTGCTTAGCTTTATAGCTGTTTTAACGCGCTCCTTTCTGTTGCAGAAGTCCAGGTAGGAGTCTGGAGGTAGGAGTTGCCCCCAAATGGTGAGATGAAACCTCCCCAGGTGTCCCCACAGTGCCCTGTCTCCTCCTGCTTTCTCTCGTTTGCCATCCTGCTGTCAGGTCAGGCTGAGCAGCAGGCAATGATCCTGCCATGTCTTCCAGCAGGAACAGAAAGCATCCAGAAATCACCTGTGGAAACTTTTATCCTGCCCCATGTTGATGCAGCATGGGGAATGGCAATCAAGGATCTCAGCATCTACGCACCTCCTGGTATAAGCAATAACCTTTACAATTGCTTTCTCACAAAGGCAGTGAGTGCTGGACATCAGGCAATTGTGGAAGAAGGGCAGTGAAAGGCAAAAGGCACTTAGCAGCACAGGCTGCCTCTGTCCTTGTGGCAGATAAAGGTCTAGTTTTGCTGCATGACTTTGCAAGAGGGTTCTTCTGAATTCTGGAAAATGACAAATTGGACGTTCTAATCTGCATATTGAAACCATGGGTGACGTTGCGAAGGTTTAGGCAAGCAGCCAGGATGTGAAGAGTGAGAAGTGCTCTCCCAAGCAAAGGAAGAGCAGAGGCAAGTGTGGGGAGCGGTAGTACTCACCTAGACGTGCCATGCCAGCCCTCTACATAAAATTAGATACAAAAATTTGTGTATCTGAAGGAAGCAGAAAAACTGCTGCCTAAAAAATGAAATGCTGCTCTCCATCAGCTGCTTGAAACTTCCATTTGCATGGGCTTCACCCCAGAGGAAGGTTTCCAGGATAAAGTGACTCGGAGATGACGTTGTTTGGGAAGACCTTGATCCACAGTGGGAAGCACCTTGCAGAAGGAACTGTGTGAGGAATACATTATGGCCTGTGGTGACATCCTGCTGGTGGTCACAGGGACACATAGGGACTAAAGCACAGGTCTTATGGGGAGCAGCTGAGGGAGCTGGGGTTGTTTAGCCTGGAGATAAGGAGGTTCAGGGGAAACCTTATCGCTCTCTTCAACTACCTGAGAGGAGGGTGTGGTAAGGTGGGAGCTGATCTCTTCTCCCAAGTAACAAGTGATAGGATGAGAGGAAATGACCTCACATTGAACCAGGGAAGGTTTAGATGTGACATTCTTGAAAAATTCTTCAGGTTGTCGAAGATTGAAACAGGCTGCCCTGGGAAGTGGTTGAGTCACCATCCCTGGAGGAATTTAAAATATGTTTGGATGTGGTGCTTAGGGACGTGGTTTAGTGGTGAACTTGGCAGCGCTGATTTAACTGTTGGACTCAATGATCTTAAACAGTCTTTTCCAACCTAAACAATACTGCGATTCCATGATTCTCTATACAGCTATGATGTCTGGGCAAGTGAATGCTGGTGGAACCAGCCCAAAGGTGGCTGTTGCACAATTTTATTCTACAAGTGTTGGCTCACTGCTGTCAACCTTGACAGAGACCTCTGGCGGGCTTGGATGCTGTGGGTATTGTGGCACATTGGTCTGCAGGGGAACAGAAGGCTGCTTTGATCTGTGGGGCAGTGAGGGGAGAGGGGGGCCTGGGCCACATGAATTGATGTGGGGAGCACAGAGAGCCCTGTATGGTGACCCTGTCTCCCCAGGGAAACACGGCTCTTGCCCAAGCTGTCTGTCTTCACAGACACAATGCAGCAGCTCGTACTCCAACAGGGACACGTCCCCTGGAG
The DNA here is from genome assembly GCA_013390045.1 of Picathartes gymnocephalus. Classification (NCBI taxonomy): domain Eukaryota; kingdom Metazoa; phylum Chordata; class Aves; order Passeriformes; family Picathartidae; genus Picathartes; species Picathartes gymnocephalus. The sequence continues at coordinate 52,501 of WEKY01030904.1, forward strand.
GAAGCTATTTAACAGCAAATTGGCCTAGTAATTTTTAGAGATGACCTTGTGTTAATTACAAGTTTCTATATTAGTAAATGCCCTCTGAAGGCCAGCTGTTGTGTTGGCATTAACTCCCAGAGTCAACTGCTTGTTTACTAAGTCCCAGGGCAATTAAAACTTTTTTTTTTCCCCCTCTTATTGTTTTTTATTGAGCTTGGCACAGCCAGGTGAGGAACACTTGTCCCCTCTCCCTTTTCACTCTGTCTTCCTGCCTGGCTGATGGAAGGGTCTGTGTCTGTTAGACTTTTCCTTGCTCAGTCCCAGGTGTTTGTCTGCCTTCCTGTGGGATGCTGGCACCTCCATCCTGGACCAATACTCCAAGAGGCATTGTACAAAGAGGAAAGAGACACTCTAACAGGCTTGGTTTTAGTGAGGTTTTTATCACCCTGAAGCTTTCTGGAAATGGAAAATAGTGTTTTGGAATGGCAGTGGTCATGTTGAGAATAGACCATAGTGAGAACAGGTGTCCTGTGACACAGTGCAGGACTGGAGGTGAAGGGAAGACTGTTGGCTGCAGCACTACTTGAGATATATCCAGGATCACAAAGAGCCCAGAAAAGTGTCAAAAGGCCGCTTGGGATAGGCTGTCCCTGCAGCAACAGGTGGCTCCTGTCCCTATTGGAGACAGTGTGTCCCCTCTGCTCTGCCAGTGGTGCAGCACAGAGCTGTTCCTTGCAAGCCCCTGCCCTCTGCTCTTAGGGGCACTGGGTCTCAGCCCAGGTGGCACCACCTTGTCACCAACAGATGACACAGTTTTGGAACTGAGTAAAATTTTGGTGCCAAGTTCTCATTAAGATTGCAGTGCCTATTGGAGAGCAAAGAGCGGATGGGCAGTGAGTGGGGCAGGGACCGTGAGTGGAGCTGGGATGCTGCTTTTCCCCATTGGTCTTGCAGTGCCCAGCTCTGCTTTGAGGTCTTCTGGCATCTCTGGATGCAGGTACTGCTGGGAAAGGCTGACTCCTGATTAGGAAGGGCCCTGTACCTCTGTCATCTGTGTCACCAGTACTTGGGCTAGTGCCTGTGTGTAGCTCTTGGAATCAGTCATTCACCTGGCGGTTTGCACAGAGGGATGCAGGGAAGGGGTGCAGGATACTGCCAAAGGCTGTGTGGAGCAGCTCCCCTGAGCATGAGAAACCTTATTGAGGTCTTTTCCAACTCAGTTATCAGTAAGAAATGTTTAGAAAATTGAACCAATAGGAAGGTCTACGTTTCCTGGAAATCAAACATGGTTTGTTCACATGTGCATTTCATATAGCAGTAAAGATAGTAACTAAATTAGCCAAAGTACTCAAAAGAGTAAATTTATACAGCTTTCCCCCACTGTACATCTCAAAGTATGCAGAGAAGGAAGATAGAGCTTCCTATGCCTTTTTCATAGACCAGGCATTTGCATTTCATGTGCCTAAGACTTCTTCTTTTTTTCCTTATCTATCAGTCTCATCCATTGGAAAGCAATTTTTATTAAAAGCTTTGACTGTGTTGGTAGAATAGATTGTTATCTGGGTACTGATTATTTTTTTAAATTTTCCCCCAAGGGTTTCTTGTCCTGAAGGCTATAAGGGAGTCTTATACATCCTTTCTATCACAAATGTCTCACCACCAGTGGAGGCTGCAAAGCAAACCTACATTTGTGCAATATTTCTGGCCCACGTATTCTGAGTATGTGTCTGTACACAGCTGCAGCTTCCCCCTGCCCCAGGCCCAGCTCCCTGCTGCAGGGCTGCCTGCTGGGGTGCACATTCGGGCACATTGAGGGGTGGTGGTGGTGGCAAGTCCTGCTTTCATGTTCCCATCTCAGGGGGGGCTCCTGTGCACCTGTGATGCAGCTGGAAAGCTCTGAGAAAATGACCTTGCCTTCTTCCTCTCAATGGTCAGGCTGCTGTTTTCAAACAAATAAAGAAGTGGGGGTGTTTTTAAAGCTTACTTGAGCAGGGACACCTTGATGCTGTGGCAGGGGTTGTGTACATAACAGTGCATTTGCATTTCAGCTGTGCCAGTCTGCAGCAGGGCCGTGGGTATGAGTAGGTGGCACGGTGCTTACTAGGCCAACCCCCATTCCTGTCTTGACTGTGAATGATAGTGGTGATACAAATGCATATTTCTCTTTGCAGATGGTGCTTTCCCTCCTGTGGGATCATTACCTTCAACTAGGGGGCTGGGTTTGGGTTTCTTCTTATTTTTTCCCCCTCCAGAGTACAACAGCAGTGCTTGTAAGTTACCTTTGCCTCTGTACCAATACGTATCCAATCAAGGACATGCTTTTATAAGGTTTGTGACTTAATTAACTGTAGCTGATTCACCAAAGTGTTTAAAATCCCTAAGCCCATCAGCATTTGGGAAGTCCTGCCATAAGGGTGGCTTTGAAGGCAGCTGCTCCCAGGCCACGTTCCTGGTGCATTTATCCGTTCATCTGTTCCTGCTGGGTGCCACACTCATGCTGATGGATGAGTGGAGTGGTGTTGTCTGGAGATGGTTACTGGTTTCTGTCGAGGAAGAGGATTTTGTGGGCTTGATGAAAGGATGGTGTGTGTATATGGAATTGGTGATAAACATATTGCTGTATAGATTTAGGTGCTGTTTACTTCTGTGAGTCAGAAAGGGTCAAAGTAAACCAAACATGAACAGTGAGATGGGGGAGTGTGACAGTGTCTCAAAAAGTGTGGCAAGTTAGGGTTAGTACTCCCTTATTTTGTATATTAATTAAATTGAAGAGTGGAGTTTTGTACTGGAGCAAAAATCTATAGCTCTTAGTAAAAGCAACTAAGATTGGAGGAGATGGTGTTTTAGCAGTGTGAGATTTTGCAGGCAGCATTGCAAGGGGGACAGCGGTATCTCCAGAGTCTAAAATATGCACCTTTGCTGCCCTTTATGTCAGTCTGTTTGTGCAGAGTTATTATTAACTCTACATCAGGTGTAAAGGAGCAGATAGAAATACTTTTTAGCTATGTTTGTGTTGGCTGGAGAGGTTACAGCTCCTGGCCAGCATCCACAGTGCTTTGGAGGGAAGGTGGCTTTAACTTTTAAAAACTAAAAAAATTTTCACTTCTAGGATCCCCAAAGAGAAGAAACTGCATCTTAAGTCAATAATGTAGAACTTACTCTCTGAAACTTAAATAATAAAATTTCTGAGTCAGATTATATATATATGTGTGTATATATATACATGCATAGATATGTTAATATAAAAATATATTAAATAAATAATATAAAAATATAATCTAAATTAAAACCTCACCCCCACCCTGGTCTTAGAGGTAGATAGCTTGCTCAAAATTAATGAGGTTCCCTGATTTTCCAGGAGCTCTGTTGGAAATTTGCATCCTTCAGCTTCCCTACCATCCTCTGCCTACCAGCTCTATAGTGAGCAGTCCTGGTATCACCCAAAGGTGAGCTTTGGGCTCAGCCCAGGCACTGCAGAAGGAGCAAGTGCTGACCTAGTGTCTGACCTGTCCTTGATGTTCCCAAATAAGGCAGAATTGCAGCTTATGCATTAAAAAAAGAAAAAGAAAAAAGGAGAAATTAACCTTGAGAACATTTTCAAAGGGCTTGTTTTTCTGTTCGTTATTTTCCTCTGGTAAATATTATCTGATCAGCGTGATGGCACTGAGAAGAAAGAATTAAAGAATTCCAGGGAGCTACACTAAGGGGGCTGTGTCTATCACCTTTCTATATATGGAATATATGTGCACATGTAGTGGCACATTTCCTTTCTTAGGTAGTAGGATGGCCATGTTTTGTAGTTACTTCTGGCTGCCATTGGTTTCACAGCAAAATAATCTCCTTGTCACTAGGGGCCATGCAAAAGTTTATGCTTTTGCTCAGAGCAGCTAAAATAATTCATGTCACCACGGTGTTATATCATCTTGTTAAAGTGCATGTCTGCAGGCCCAGAGCAAGGTTTTTCCCCTGCCCCAGGCAGGTGCAGGATTGCTGCCTAGATAGGAGAGGGCACCACCAGTGCTGCTGCTGGCAGGCTGAACTGCTCCCCTGCCCTGGCTTGCTGCCCTCTGGGAGAGGTGTCACAAGAATGGCATGTAGCCAAATTTTAGCTGCTCCCAGCAGTTCGGATGAAGATGCTCATCTGTGACCTGTGATGATGGAAGGGGAACATTCTCTCCTGTCTTCCCTCTCTGCTCCCAAGCAGCTGTGTTGGGTGGCAGGGAGGCAGTGAATCCTACCAGGGCAGGTACAGCTGACTGAATTGGAGGGGTAAAAGCAAGGTCTTGTTCTTTGCTTCATTTCCACAACAGAGGGGATAATCTCAAGCAGAGGGTGAGGTGAGGAGATGGGTGTTACGCACCTCTAAACTGGGTGACTGTTCTGCCTGCTCTCTTCCTCTCCTGAGAGAACCCCTGCAGCAATTCTTTTGCTGTTTTACACCTGTGCTAGATCTGTGCTACATCTGTTTGCTAGATCTGGCCATGCCAACACACAACTGGACAGAACTTTAGCTCAGTGAGACTATTGGGCATCTCAGCCTCATGTCTGCCACTGGATTAGATGTGGCTGTGACAAGGGGTCACGATAGCCTGCCTGGAAAAGACACTAATATGGGCAAAGCCAAGAGAAGGAGGAATTGCACTTCTTCAGCAGATCCAGCGTAGGGACTGCAGTGCTGTGTCAATGTTTAGTAAGCACAGGATATTGTTAAAGCCCCTTGCCTGGACATCACTTGTTACTGTGAGTGTTCAGCAGTTCTGCAAAGTGCATCATAATGTAAAATTATTTGCCCAGGATATCAGCATATGCTTTTAATGCCTGTGCAGGATAGTTCAGTTTGGTTTCTGGGAAATAAGTGCATTCGGTTTTCTTGAGTTGGTTGAACTACCAGAGAAGAGGCAAAGGCAGGTTTATTCTCTTGACTTCAGAATTTGTAGATGTGTAGTACTACTTGAAGAAAAAGGCTATAGGGGATTATGATAGGCTGAGGAAAGACACTATTAATTTTTTTTTTTTAATCACATTTTCAGCACTAAGCAGTCAGAGTTAAAGTTTTCTCTTGAAAACAGAAATATCATCCAAAGGCAGATGCCTGGTATGGAGCACTTCTGCCTAAACAGTAAGAATTTAGCAAAGTTGTTAATTGGTAGAATTTTATGATGTCAAGCCTTCAATAATCTTAATTATAGGCCACACTGTCTGTAAAGCGTGTGAACTGTTTGTGTGACTGGGTGACACACAGACTCCCTTCATTCCCTTTTTATTTACCTCCCTTTGTATTTTAATACTAGTCTGTTCTTCCTAAAGGGTTCACTCCTCAGGCCAGCTGAGGCCAGAATGGTTTCAGCTGGGACTCTGCATAGGTAAAGTAGCAAAACGCTGATGTTTTAACTGCATTAATAATTTGTTCACATTCGGTAGGAGGGACCCTCCCTGTGGTGTAACCCACATTCCACCACAACAGCATACTGGGACCAGTGCTGCCTCCTGGAAGACTTGTCCTGCCTGGTATTCCCACAACACTCACTGCTGGGAGTCTGGAGGCTGTTCTGCACTGCTGAGTGAGCCAGGTCAGAAGCTGCTGTGTTTTAAATCTACTTTAGGTCATCACCCATGTGATGGGTAACCCTCTCTCTGCCTGCACACTGCCCTTGTTAGCTCTCAGCCACTGCAGGGCTCCTGGTGACACCACTGGAGATGTTTGCTTGTATAGAACAACATGTAACTGTGCACCATCATTAGGAGAGTCCTCTTTGTTTTTTACTCAGGAATGACCTTTTAAATTTGCATAGAAATTTAATTTTGTTTGGCAAAAGGTATTGTAGAAAGCAGTAGGATCAGAGCTGTAAGTGTATTGCAGCCTTACACAATGTATGTGATTGAAGGGAGCTATAAAACACAGGGAAAAATTTCTGCTGAGTGCTGGCTTGTGATTCACAAGTGTTTGGTGTGGTGCTATCACCAGGTTTAAGGTTAGGGTTGACTTCTGACTATTGTAGTTGATATCACTAATTTCATCCATTTGGAAACATGAAGCTGTGTTAAAAAACTTGTTAGTTTGACATGGGGATGTCATTGGCCTGTTTGCACCTTTGGAATTTTCTGGGGTTTATCTGGAAGTCTTAAATAGATTGATGTATTTTTGTGGGCTATATCTTAAGTGAAAACTGAGAGTTTTAACAAAAATGCAGAAGCTGAGACTTGCATAGAGAAGGATTTTCAGCTTCAGGCCCTTTCCAAAAAAAAGAAGGCTGGTTGATATAGCAGGCTGGATGCTGGTGCGTCTGGCTTAGAAGGCCACTGAAAACCAAAAAATCTGCTAGGTAACACTTATTCAAGCAAAAGGCAGTTGAAGTTACTGTCCTTTGAAAATGAAAGTTTATTTACTGACTTGAAAATTATTTTTAGGTAATTCAACCATTTAAGCCAAACTTTCTGCTGAACTCATTAAAGACTATTTAGATTCCCTTTGTTGCATACTTAAAATCTGTCAAATACAGAATAAGGTGCTGTTTCAAAGCTGGTATTGTTTCATATTTAGAAAAAGTGGCTTCAAATTGAAACCATGAGTGACTGAACTGTGCTTAAAATTGTGTGGGTTTTTTTTAGTTTATCTTTTTAAATTTAGCACAGACTTCCATCTTGGTCACATAAGACAGAAACCAGAGACTGAACAGCTAAAGCATGAAATTTCTTACTCTCTCCATCTCCAGGCTGGAGTTCATGGGTGTTGCAATCAGGAGAACTTGCTGTGATTGTGTGCAAGCCTTCCTGTTGGATAGACTTAATTTTTAGTTATATTAATTGGGTATTGTAAAAATGATGAATTTTGATTTCTCTTAAGAGGTGTAGAGAAATTTAGTTCTATTCTTAAATTTACACAGCTCAAGGCAGTGTTAAGAGATTGTAGAAGCCTATACATGGTGGTAAATGTCATTACAGGAAAAGCAAACTATATTTAAAGCCTTATTTCCAGTCACCCATTCTTAGAAGTCCAATTCACGTTTGCTAGTGGATTTAGCTGGAAATGCCCAGAGTGTTATCCATCCCAATGGGCTGTATATCTGTCCCTGAGTCTGTTGTGTTTGTGCTACACTGACCTGATGAGATGTGCCTCCCATCCTCAACAGTTCATGCCATGCATGTTAACTTCTTCTGCATTTTGGCAGTAGTTTGAGAAGTCATTTTTCCATTGCCTTAAACTGCTTGGGGAAAATTGGGAACAGAACTGAAAGTAAAATATTCTGGGTCCCTTAAACAGAGTGAATAAGGATGTGATTTGTAAAATGTTACCCTTTCTTGCAATCAGCATGGAGGAAATCTAGTTTAAAGTAGGACTCTATGGAATACCATTTTATTCATCCTCATTTAAGAATTGTGCTCTTGAAGAGAGAACTGCAAACCTCAATTCCCACCATTGCTTAATGTCTCTTGCAGATAAAATATAGTCATGGTATTTTTGTCAAGACTTTTTTTTTTTTTTTTCTTATTTCCCACCATCAAGGCAACAACAGGGGAAACTGAGCAGATGTTGTCAAGGAACGCGGCATCAAAACAATTTTGGGAGTTTGGTTCTAATGAGGATCTCATTGATACTGACAAAAGTAAAACTGGAGCATTAGCATAGCTCCTTGAAGAGTTCAGAAAATCATTGAAACTAAATGGCGTGACAAAGTATAAGTGACAATTAGGCTTTGCATCAAAAGTGCTCGCTGTTCGGTGGGTCAAGTGACTGCCACGCTTCCTAATGCCATGTAAAATGTAACAGTGGTGTATCTGTAGCACAGAGACCTTTGGCCAATTCACTGTTGACGTCTGAATCGTTTTTTCCTCCTGCTTCTCAGGCTGAATTTAGAATGTGGGACCCATGATATACAAAAGTCTTTATTTTAGATATAATTGCCCTCTTGACGCTCATCAATAGTTTAGTGTCCAGTGGCAAACGCGTCAAGTTGAACGGGCCTTTTTTTTGGCAAGTCTTAAAAAAAAAAAAGAAACAAATAGAAAAAAACTCCTTGTATCTTGGAATTTTATCTTTCATTATTTGTTTTAAAACTCACTGAGATGATTGTGTTCAGTTGTAATTAATGGGTCTTCTTGACTTGTATCTGTAAATGTGATCACATTTCAGAAAATACATAGCTAAAAAGCCGTGTATGATCTGGCATTTGATGTGCTATGCTTTTAGTAAGTTTTGGGAGTTATTACAACCACTTTAAAAACCTTCCCATGCACAGGTCTCTTGTCTGTTTTTGTCTTATGTCCTTGGATAATAATAAAAGGAGCAGCAGCAGAGCTGTGTGAAAGAGATTGGCATCCTCTATATAAAATTAAAACCACATGAGATTTTCCTGCACCACCATTTTTTCAGATATGAAATTTGTCACCAGGACAACTTCACTCATGGTTCTAATGTAGTTAAATGCTTTTACAGCCACTGGTGTAGATGGGCAGTTTGCAAGCAGCTGAAGACAGTACCTGCAGCTAGCATTCACCATCACAAATGTTGACTTGTCTTGAGGCACCTTTTGCCAAGGTCACTTTAGTGTGATCTCTCCATTAGTTTTTGAGAGTACAGATCATTAATGAGCTTGGAGTTTGAGGGGTGGCTTCACTGTGCCTTGCTCCTCATAGCTGTTCTTTTAATTAGGCATCATTGCTACCCGTTCACTGAGGAAAAATGATAATCATAGGCCACAGCTCTTGCTGTGTGTTTACATCACCTAATTTGTGGCCTGAAAAAAAAACCCAAAAAACAAAACACAGGTGCAGAGATGGAGGGCCATTCCTGGAAGCAGGCCTGGTAAGGCTTGGTCCCCTATCCTCCATAATGATGCATGTAGGGAGCTCAGCAGGTGCCCCATGGCCCTCCAGAAGAGAGCATCTCCTGGGAAATGTCCGCCCTGACACCTTCGCAGCAGCCAGCTGCTTCCTGTCCTTCTCCCCTCTGTGTTGTGCAGTCCTGGTGTTGGAAATGCAAGTGTGGAATGCTCCATGGACCACTGTGACTCAGCCTGTGGCAAGCAGAGGCCAGAAATGCTGCTGTTAGTGGGTATGACTTCATTTGCGTGTCAGCGTTGGGCTTGAACTCCTGACATAGGAAGCCCTTGGGAACTTACAAGAGCAATGATAGTTTGTGCTGTGCTTGCAGCTGGAGTCAGAGGAGTCCCAGGGCTGCCCAGTTTACTCCCTTTTCCTGCTATCTGGTGCTTTTCTAATGATGGAAGCCTGAAAAAATTCACCTTTTGATTAAAAACACTGACTTTGGAGAAGAAGTTGAAAATGTAAACCCTAAACCTCTGCAAGATGAAGAGAAAATCACAGGGTTTTTTTTTTTTTTTTTTTTTTTTTTTTTTTTTTTAAGTCTCAAGAGTATTTTGGAGCCCTTCTCAAAATAGCTGGCTAATAACTTTGGATGGTAAGTCTGGGCCCTTCTGAAAATACTTGTCTCTGAAGTCAGACTTCAGCTGACATGGTGATTAGTTTCACAGTGTCAGGTGGTGTAGAGCTATTGATAAGCACAGGAAATCATCTAGATGTCTTCCATCCTGTGTCTTTGCTCCTCTTGTGTGTGCGCACAAAAAACTGAATCCTTGATGAAGGGGGTACCACCAGGGCATTGCTGGAATTTTAAATTCTTCATTGCTTTTTAGGTCTGATTTTGAACAACTTGCCTGCGCTGTAACAGTCTGAGAGCTGTTTGCTCACTCATTTTTAAAGCACAAACTTGCGTAGTATTTTGGTTTCAGGATGAATGTTTTACTCTGCCTATTCTCACGCCATAGGCAGTCAAAGCTGAAACGAATGTTGGCCTAAATAATTTATTTTATAAAGGCTTTTTTCACTGATAATGCAATGGAATTATTGTTTGCATAAGGGTGGAAACATTCTCTCTTGTGCTCGTGGCTGTGCTCTTTCTGCGGTATTCTCTGTGCTGAAGTGAAATGGTGTGTGTGCATGCTTCTGCTAAAGAACAAAACAGAACTAGGTGGCTCATGCAGGACTATCCTCCCTGCCAAAACACAAGGGTTTTGTACAAATATGCCACCCTTTTTGCTTCCATAAGTAGCCAAAGTCAGCTGTGCCAAAGAAAGGTCCTTTTTTTTTAATTTATTTTTTTTCAGTGCAACCCACACACCCACACTGTGGAAGTTACAGTCATATTTTCCAGTAACCACAGAGCTGTGAATGATGGCACGTGTGTTTTATTTAAAACTGGGAGGAGAACTGATGTAATGCTCTCTGGGTTATGTTTTGTTTTTTTTTTTTTTTTCTTTTTCTTTCCATATCACTTCCCCTCTTCTCCCCATCTGTTGGCTGCTATATGGGTTATTTTTGTTTTGTTTAAGATTTATTTTTTTTCCTTGCTGCAAACCTAAGTGAGGGAACTGTTGAAGAGGGCAGCTCTGACACCTCGAGCTCAAGTATGGATGGATTTCTTTAAAGTCTTTGAAATTACAGGGTGGTGCAATGTACCAGCTTGTATAACCTTAAGAATTATTTTTTTCCTTTCTTCTCTAGAAGTGAATTAATTATGATACTCTGATAGAGCACGTGAGAAATAAATGTCTTTTTTTTAGTGGCATACTGAACTGCAACTCTCTGTTTCTTCTGTGAGATCACAAAATAGTTTTGGAAAAAACACGTACTTCAGTTTTAATTTAATAAACTGCAGAGAGACTTGTTCTAGAACGACAAGTGAAACCTGTTATTCCTCTGCTCCTTTTCCTACCGCTGCTTTCAATGGTTGAATTAGTTTAACTCCTGCTTATGATAGTCTGTTTGGGAATATTTAGATTGTGTTTCTACAAATTTTCATGGAGAATCCCTTGGAAGAGCTCAAAAGTAGGGGTTGTTTGTGTGTGTGTAAGAGAATAATTCTAAGTAAATTTTCTGTATTTAATGTTGAATTCAGCATTGAAAAATGAGTTCAGCCACCCAGCTTTGTGTGTGGGTACGTGCCTGACTTGCAGACCTGCTCCTGCTGTACCGGTGCAGCATCTCTGCTCTCCAGCCCTGCTCAGGAGGCTTCAAGGGATGGGTGCCAGCCCCCTTGGAGAACACTGAATAATTGCTATTCCTTAAATAGGAGTTCTGAGGTGCATTGTGCAGTTGTGTGACAGGACACCGGGGCAGCTGGTGTCTTTGCTCGCCCTTGGCAAGGGGGAGGTGCCTTCAGCTACGCTAGAGGAGCTGAAGGGTTAAACCCGTGCCATTGGGATGTCAAGGTTAAGCCTGAGCCCCGGAGGTGAGGCTAGCTCAAGTTGCCTTCTACTCGCTGTGGGCAAAGAGCACGGGCAGACTCTGCCTGAACGGGTGATCTGGCCGTGTAATTCATTAGCTAGAAGCACCTGGTTTGTGTCTGTGCCCCCGGCCACTCCCGACAATGGCACTTAAAGCCGTAGTCCCATTTTCAAAATAACCTGAGGATAGGGAGCCATCTCTGCTGGAGCTGATCTGACTGCGGGCTGGCATGGCTCTTCCCAGCCACTCCCTCCCACTCCGCTCTTGCCCCAGGACCGTGTGTGGAGCTGATGTAGCTCTCTAAGCCAGCAGATAGCTGGTTATTTTATTTATTAAAATTTTGATAATTTTCTGATAGCAAGGGTGCTTGGCACAGCTCTATGTATGGTCAGGAGCGTGCCAGGGAGTGGGAGCACCCATAGGGGTGTAAGTCAATTTGAGATGAGGTTGCACAGCAGTTTAATCCAGTCTAAATTGTGTCAGACAGGCAATGTAAATAAAGCATTACTGTAGGGGAGGCAGAGAGAGATTCATCTTGCTTAAGCTGCTATAAGCAAGAGATAGCTGAGGAAATGCAGAGGGGGAACGTTCATTCGCAGGTCTCTGCTGCAACGTGAAAAATACTCCTAGGAGATGTCAGAACCAAAGGTCTTGTGCTGTGAGAAGGAACAGGTCTCTCTTGGATGGTGCTGAAATGTGGGGTTTTTTTGATAGCACATAGAGTGAATTAAGGCAGGAAAAGAAAATGTTGAATAAGCCAGGTTAACAAAGTTTTGACATAACTGGGGTGCCAATGTTTTTTTTTCCCCTCTCCAAAATCTTGCCCCTAGAAAGAACTGAAATACTAGGTACAGGTCCTTAATCTCATAGCCTGACATCAGCATGTATAGCAATGCAAATTAAGAGGATGTTTAATGTTAAACCATTGGAATACCTGCTTTGTTTAAAACTTTTATTTTTTTTCCCCACAGCAGAGAAAAATCCAGAATTATGTGGTCTGGAAAGAAAAGAAAAAAAAAAAAAGCTTCGTTTGGAAAAGAAAAAGGAGCTAATCTTCTTGGGCTTTGATCTGTTACCAGGGTTTTTTTTAAGTCCTTTTTTTTTTTTTTCTTTGCCCTTATGCTGGAAAAGTCTGCTATTGGGAATAGACTAGGATTAGATCTTTTTGGGTGTCTATGTTGTGTTAATATTGAAATACTACACCTTCAAGAGAAAAGGAGACCTGTTTTCCCTGACCACTGGTAAGCACACTCTATACTTCCCATGTAGGTTTTAGTTTCTTCCATAAGAAAACCAGAGTTATCTGAAAATACATATATTTATTAGTCAGAGAAGTAGGAGGAACTCATTTCAAAAGAATATCTTTGCTGCCTTCAGGGAGTGGAAGGAAGTGCTGTTCAGCCCAAAGGAGATGCCAGGAAAGCAAGTGTTTTTGCAGCCTTTTAAAATAATCCTTAGTGCTTTCTTTGTCAAAGTCAACACCATCTACTACGTGCAGAGCAAGAGCTCAGGAGGCGATGCTGTGTGGGGAATGTGGCATGGGCTTGGCAGGAGCTTGTGCACAGGAACTCCTCAGGGCTGGCAGTTATATACCACATTTTGATAAGAGCACAAGAGTGTGGCTGTAAAATATAAAACTGAGACCAAAGCACTGCCATATCAGTACAGCTCAAACCCCAACAGTTTATGACTGTTAGCAGCAGTACTTTGCCCTGCTCAGTGTGTGCTTTTGTTAGTCAGGCCTGACAGTAGGCTTGCAGGTCAGTGTAATATTTCTGCAGCGTAAATGCTATTTATAAGAGGTTATGACTATAATTTATTTACTAGAGGGTGGAGGAGGGGAGCAGACAAAGAGGCAGTCACTTCGTCCTGCTGAAGTCAATGACCAAACTGGAGTAAAGTCCAGGTGTCCCTGAACCTAGTTCTTCCACTAGGTTTTCCACTGAGCTGTATTTATTTAGCATGACTGTGATGCTATATTTTTATAACTGCACCTCTTCAAGAGGCAGAGATGGAGGCCATGTGATTATTTCTCTCACCAGAAGTGGAGACTTCCTACTCCTCTGTCCTGATTCCAAGAAGAAAGGTCCTGCTACCATTAGCGTCCTGCTTCCATTAATTGGGCTTGCGACTTCATTAAAAAAAAAAAAAAAAAAATAGTCACACATCCTTTTTATGAGCCAGAAAGGCTCACTTTTTTCTCTTGTAGCAGTTGAGAATAGTAGAAACAGGAGTCAATAATTATTTTGCCTCTGTTTCTTTGTTTTGATACAGCTGAAGATCAGTTCGGAGCCCTGTGTTTTTGGGGTGTTGTTTTTTTTTCTTCCCTAAGAGATAGCACATGCATTTCAACAGCCTCAAGACCTCAAGGGTGCATAGATTATGTTCTGGGCTGCTTATCTTTCCCAGGGCAAAATGCAGCAAACCACTCACTGAGACAGTGCACAGTTATAGCAGTAACACACACATGCAAACAGGGGGGTCACAATCCAGTATTCAAAACACATATAAGCTTTGGGTGTGCTGGTGACTTCATGAACCTCCCTTATAAATCAGCCAAAATACACTAGAAAGGAAAATAAATAAATGCAAACAGAGTAATTTTGAACTGGGAATGAAGGTGATTTGCAGCATTGAAAATCATGTCTTTGTCCCTAAGCAAAACCTATTTAGTGTTAGGCAGATTGGTCTAGTGACCACAATAAGCATTAGCGTGTTTCCTGTAGAAAAGCATGTTGCATGCAATAAATATTTTTTGCTATACTAAAGTTAGTTAACAAAAGCTTTCTGTCAATCTATGGATAATACTTGTGCTGACAGGCAGATAGAGGACTTAGCCATCATTTTGACAAGAGGAATCCCAAGCTCTATTTCTTGCAAAATATTCTTTTATAGGCTTGGTAGCCTTTGTTTAGCTAAGCACATGTAGAGAGAAAAGAGAAAGAAAGAAAGAAACCATTTTTTTTTTTCTCCTAATCTTGTCAATAACAACTCATTGTCCTGTTGTTTATTATACCTGGCTTTGTGTAATGGACTCTTGCCCTATCTTGCCTTAACAGGAAAAAGTAAAAAGTGTGTGTACATGTATATGAATGAGAAGTCTTGCTGCAGACTAAATCCAAATAAAGAAAAATACGTTTGAGGTCAGGTTCTGTACAAGATGTCATATATAAATGCTGTCCTCATGGTCTGTTTCTGGTTTTATTCCTCTCTACTTTAAGACAAACTCCAATAAAGCCTGTAGTGGCTGCTGCAAGCTGCTATGAGACCGGCCTGAAATACCATGATATTAACTGTAAACAAATATTGTAATGCTTCTGCAGTTTCAGAAAGTGTCCTTCTCATATTTTAGTAGTGGCATTGTTGTATTTAAGGTGATTTAAGATACAAGAGCTAATCTACTCAAAAAAGAAATTCCATTTCACCATTTGCAATTTAATGGAGTACAAAGAGGCAGGGAAAGCACTCTACATAAATACAGATGTCTCCACTTCTGAGGCTTTTCTGTGTTCCTGCTACTTAAATGGGGATCAAGAATGATATTGTTCTGTGGGCTTGCTCTTTGTTTACAATACCCTCTTTGAAACTAGATGTCAAAATGGGTCTCCTGGATTGGTTATTGAATTCTGCAGGCTGATACTCCACTGTGAGCCCTGGGAACCTTCAGCTTTTTCCTTAAAAATAGCCCAAGTTTTGAGATTTTAAAAGCAGCTGTGTTTTGCCACCACGTGGAAGAACTTGTTTTCCTGCTTCTCTACATTTCAAGCATAATGTTTGGACGAGGGCAAAAAAGCCTCAGTAAAACTCTTCTCTGCCTGTACTGATAGAATTTTATCCGTCCTTTGCGTGGCCATAAATGACCAAAACAAAGGGATGAGCAAACTGGGCCCAACCGTTTTGTGGATTCCTGAGCTCGTGGCAATGAAACATTGTACAGTTAATGTAAATTGTCAAGGATGACAGTTTAACCTCCTAAACATATACACAGAGACCCTCTTGTTCTTCCTCAAGCTGTGCCACGTAAGTCAGCCTCGGCCAGGCACTGCACAACGTCACATACCTCATGCTGTCTTTTCCAGGCCATTCTTGCTAAACTTCTACTTTCCCTTAAAGGGTATTTAAACGGACCAACCATTTTGCCAAACTCTTCTCCTTAGGGTAAGGAGAGTGCCCCCCCCACAGCATTTACCAAGGTAAATGGAGCAAATAGTTTCAATTTTAGTGTTACCAAATTTGACGCTGTTCTTGGCCAGTTGCATACAGGGATACAGGCGTTTCCATGTGTGCAGTGTCATACACAGCTTCCTATGCTTACTGTATAGGAGAGAAGAAGGCTTAATGACAGACTTCTAGCCTTTGCTCCAAATGTTGTGGTTATCTATTTTTTTGTTTCATTTTAGTCAGACCCTTGAAGTAATTAGTGCACCCTGTGGGTTTTTTTGTGTGGTTTCTATCTGAATACCCATAAAGGAGTTAATTAACTTGTTTGCAGTATCTCATTAATTCATTTTTGGCTGTGAACTTAATTGCTCCTTTATTACTGATGAGTAAAATAGCTTTAGGCTCCCAATTAAAATGGACTTTGATGGATGGATGTATAAGAGCTGGTCTTTCAGCCTGGTGAATAGGCAGTGGATGCCATTCTGCATCCCATTGCAGGCCAGGCTCCTTCATGGCAGTGTTTCTCAGGGACAAGTTTTTCCCAGTTATGAACTTGGTCTCAGAGTTGAAGCCATTAACTTCCCCAGTGGGAGGGAAATCAAATGGGAGTTAGTGCCTGTAAACCTCTGAGGGCAGATTAAACTCAAAAAATAGGTGTACCCACTGAAAAAAAAGCTTATTACTGAGGTGGCAGATGAGCATAATAAACTGTATTTTCCTCCATTATGAAATGGTCTCATTACTCTACTGAAGTCAGGTTCCCAGTGGTGAAAGTCTGGATTTCTCCCTGTGGGCATTCTGAGTTTTACTGGAGGGCAAAATCTGTTTTCAGGTGTTTGAGGGCATGTCAGACATTTGTTCTTGAAACAGTTTTTCTTCCTCCTGCTACATAATTGATGAGCTGGGGTACATGAACATCAATTTGCTTTTCTGGGCTTAGATTTCTTCTAGGACAGTAGTATTTTCTTTTTAATATATTTTGACACTGCAGGATGTCAGACATTGTAGAAGAACCAGGAATATTGGTGTTATAAAGAGAAATAGCCATATTAATTTTAAATAAGAAAAAGAAGAAAGCTGCAAATCGTCTCTCACTTTTCTCACCCACCCCCTCTCTGTGATTCAATGTGAAGAACACACAATTTATATTCCCAGTGGTGACTGGCTTGGACCCAATGACCTTTGCAAAAAATCCATTGCTTGCATGGAAAATGTAGTACAACAATGTAAGCAGGCTTACTGTTGGCATGTATATTTCTTAACACAATAGGGTCCTGAGACCAACTGAAGTCTCTGGATTCTTCTGCAAGAAATGTTCCCACAGGGGAGCTATTATGATACTCCCTCTGCTGGCTCTCATTCTGCCTCCAAATTTTCCTTAGGAGACCTCACTTGGGCATTGATCCACAGGGAGCAAAATTACCATGTCTTGTTTGCTTATGTGAAGAGTCAGTACAGCCCAAAGGGTGCAGGCTGCTGCCACTTTGAACAGACAAGAACCAAAATTGTCAAGAAAAAGACTTTCTGCTTTTGGTAAGATGGTTACAAATAGCAAGTGGAAGAGCAGAGTCAAGCGCTACTTACCTTCATACCTTTAACTGAAAAATCTACTCAAAAGCTGTTTGAAATGCTTTGAGTACAATTCATGAGAAGGAAAGTCTATCAGTCAGTGGTTTCTTTTCTACCAAAAGATCAAGAACTTCATAAGCTAAATTCCAGATTGTTTTTAATACTGTAGCAGCTTATTTGCTTCACTCGTAAAGATCCTAACTCTTTATGACTTTTCCTTAATGATGGCTTTTGGGAAGAATTTGTTTCCTGGAATAGTGAAGGGGAAAAATCCTGTTTCCTTTAGAAATAGCTTCTTTTTGTGCTTTTCTCAAATCAGAGGGTCACAAGATGAGAGTTGCTGACACACAAATTATGAAACAAAATGATGATGGAACACAAATTTAAACCAATTTAAAAAAAAAGAAAATAGAAATGCTGACAAACTTGTGGCAGTACAGTCTGCTAACAATTTACCAATTTACTCTGGAATTCTCTATGAAAATTTCAATTATTGTGCAACGTATGAGATCTAGCTATGACTATGCTTTTTCCAAAGGCCAAAAAGAGAGGGGGAAAAAAAGGAGCTTCCTTAGATGATACCATGGCATCTCTGTCCCTGTTTTAGCTGATTGCTTAAACACATGCTTAATAAATATGTTTAAGAGTCTGCTGGCCTAAGCTTTGCTTTGTTACCAACTTTAACCCTGGAGTTACTGAAGTTCATTATTGGTATTGCAGTCTGGCAGGACAATTGTTTTTCCTTCTCAGGAGTAACTTGTCTTGCTGCTCCAGGTCGTGTCCCCTTTGACAGAAAAGGGGAGAATGTGCCTTGGAAGGATGTCAGACTATGGTTGTCATCTGTCCTGAGGGGACCATATAGTAAAGTTAAGCTTTTAATTTTATAAAACAGGAACTGAAACAACTGGACGTGAGGAGGAGAAGGGAAAGGAGTTAAGACAGCTTGTATGGGTGCAGGCAGGCACAGGACACAGCAGAGGCCATCTGGGGCTCTGAGTAAGCCTGATCCTGCTTGTGGCTTCTCACTTTGTCTGGGATCTCATGAGGGTGAAGCTGCCCTGAATTTGCACGTTGTTATGCTGGGTGCTGCTGAAAGGAGCTACTGCTCATGGGAACCTCAGTTTCTGGCAAGAGCTGCTTTGCCCTGATTCTGGCAACTCTCTCTGGCCTGTCATCATTACCCCGGTGCCTACGCAAAGGCTCTGAGTGGAATGGATGATGGTTCTATTTGTGGTGCCTTGGCTCCTGTTTCTTTGCAGGCTCTGGCTTACATGAAGGAATCTCATTAAATGTATCTTTCCATGAGGAAGGTTTATCCTGACTTGGTCTGCAGTGGAACTAGGCAGTGGTACCCAGATCTGTGAGTGCCTGCCTGGTCTGTGTCTGTGGTGGTGGACAAACGTAACCACATACTCTTGGATGTGCTTTTCAGGAGTCTGGGGAATGAACATAGCTGTGAAGCTGCCAACCAAAATCTAACACAACTGTCCTTGCCAGCCTGGACTCCACTCTTTATCAAACAAGGCTCCTGATTACTGGAGTAGCAAAGCTGATTTAAAGTGGTGGTGGTGGGGCTGATGGTGGGGGAAGAGAGATAGTAAAAAAGTTGTCACACTTTTTGTTTAAACTAGTATTTGAAGCTTTTGTGGGTTGTGTTTGTTGATGACTTAGTCTAAGTATCTTTAGGTCTGATTATTTTTGTGGGGGATTACCTAAATTTTTTTTACTTCTGCTGTGTGAGTCCCATTGTGTTTGGGGAAAGCGACTTTTCTCATAGTTCCTGTCCACCTTTTAGTGGAAACATCAGTCCCATCTTGGTATTCCTAGTCATGTGCCTCTCCAGCTGTATCTGATGTGTCCTTGCTGCCTTCTTTCTGTGCTCTTGTGGTGTTTTTTTGCTGCTTATCTTTTACACACATTCAGCTCCAAGCAATAGCTCTCAAACCCTCCAGAAACACCCTGAGACACTCAGCACAGCTCTGCTCCTACTCCAGCCCTGCACATGGCCTGTGTTTTGGGTGGTGACTTCTCTAGTTTTGGTTATCTGTGTCATGAAGTAGTTTCAATGCTGTTTTTACACTGCCCCTGAACAGGAGATGATTGTTGTACCCATCAGATTAACAGCACTGTCAGTGGCCACTTCATAAGGGCGCTCTGGGGAAGTCCAGCATGACAGTGACATGGCCAGACTATGGTGAAATTAAGGAATATAACCCACTGTGTGTAGGACATTAGCTATCATCACTGTAGTCTTGTTTTAAAGCTTTTATGCACTGTTTTAGACTTGAGTATCACCGTTGCTTAGATTGGCACATGGGCATAGACAGTGTCCATGTAACCTGCCTTCATGCTTACCTCAGACACCTACAGTTTCCTCCAATTTATGTAGCTTTGGTACAAGGTCTGAGGACTGTCAAGAGGTGAGTGGGTAATCTAGGTTGGCCTAAATTCCACTGCAGTTAATGGCAATCTGTCCATGGGCTTGTCTAAGAACAAGGCTCATCCTTTCAAAGAAAAAGACAGTAAAGAGACAGAATGGAGGTGCAGTAAAAAACATCTGAAGATGTTTGTCACAGCAAAAATGTCAAGTGATATTTTTAGTTTGCAAAGGAAGAAAGGGAAAAGCATGTGATATTGTAATTGTTAGGAAAGTTGTTGGTTGTAGTGTGAGAGAATTCTCTCAATTTTAAGGTAATATCATTTAATTGCTTTCGAAAAATGGTGTATGTTGCTAATCTGGACAGATCTGGAGACAGTGGGATATATTCTTGTTTGGTACAAAGTGGTGTAGCTTTGTGTGGGAGCTACACACTTAGTGGCAGATAAAAATCTGTCCTTTTGGGTCTTTTAGGGGAAAATTTCAACAGCTGTACTTCAAAAAGTCATGTTTTCTATATTGTGTCAGCCCCAGGCTTAATACTACCCTTGAAACAGTATAGAAGTTTCCTAATTGCTACTCTGATAGGAGACATTTGACTTAAATACTGCTGTAGAGAATGCAGTTCTCACCACGCTGTGGTGAAGTTATTCAGTTTCTGCAACAGCACAAAAGGGCTTGTTGCCTAAACAGCTTTGGAAAATGTGATGTTTCTCCTCTGTCTTACTCTTATGGCTTCTGTATTAGTACTGCAGAGTTGAAAATCTGGTAATAGATGCATGTAGTGTCAGCATCAGATCTGGGAAGTGTTAGAAACATCACACTTTGTGGAGCTGTGAACTCCTCAGTATCTGTTTTGCACCTTGCTGTTGTCATAAAGAGGAGGAGAGCGGCTGTTTGCAAAGCTGAGCTCTCTGTGTCCTGGCCAAACCCTTTATAGAAGAGCCAATTTCCTCCCCAGATGTTTGGTCCTGGTGGTGTGGCCTGCTTTTAGCTGTCAGAAAGGACCAGCCTTTGGAAATTTAATTCTGAGTTCACTTAGTCCTGGGAAACGGAGAGGCAGATTTTAATTGGAAAAAGGATTCAGACCTTTAATCTTGGTCAGTTATCCCTCATTTTCCTCTCTGAAATCCAGAATGGTTATTTAGAATGCAAAGGGCTGCAGTGAAATGGGAAATAAACTATAGCTGGGAAAATACTTTCTAACCAAATAACAACAGTCCAGAAAGTCCTTCTGTGCTCTGGAGTATTGTACTCAGTTAAACAAGTTTGTTTTTTTTCCTGATAATGAGTATCCTTTTTCTTGTTTTACATATTTAATTAGATCATGATGGAGAATATTAAATACATGATATTTTAGAAATTTATCCTGTTTTGCAGACAGTCCTGGAGCCTCTTTTGTCTTTCAATAAGTTTGCCTCTGACTAAATGTTTCTGATTACTTGGAACTGAAGATTAATTGCTGTATTCAACTCTACCCAACCATGCAAATGTTTCTGGGAAGCTGACTGTAAACTGGGCCGTAAGCAACCAGAGTCCCATAGGTTATGTCCCAGGGCCAGCTGATAGGATATTAGAATATGTTATATTTCGTTGAGAGATAACATAATCTCTTCCCTGGATTTGCAAAAAACACCTGGGGAAAAATTGCTGGTGAGAAAGCTCTAGGAAGACTGGGTCAGAGCCAGAAGAACCTCTGGATGGAAGAAAGAGCTGTAATTATGGAAACTTCTGTTTGCCTGATGCCTAAGCTCTTTGGATCCCCAGGCATGTGGAGCTCTCTTCTGTCACATGTGTTTCTGCCCAGATGTTCCTTGGTCTGAGTGTGGGGGCAGCTGGGTGCCTGGCACACGTGTGCTGCCCTGGCCCTGCCTGCAATGTGCCACAGCTCTGTGCAGTGCTTTGGTGGCTGCTGCTTTTGGAACACACTGCGGGGAGAAGGGCAATGCCCCCTTTAGGAGACTACTCAGTGCTTCCAGAAGTTGTCCCAATTTCTCATCTAATCTGATTTCAGTGGGGAAAGACACTGGGTCCCGTTTCGGACTCAGGAAGGATCCTGGTGCAGGATTGCTTGGAACGGGGACAGCAACCCTTCTCCCTGCATACCTTAGCCATGAGGGGTGACCGCGTGTCTCAGTCTTGCTCTCTGCCCCTGGCCTAGTGAATGTTGTCTTATGCAAGGCATAACGGTTTAACTGGGAAGGAAAGACACAGAAATCTCTTCTCTTCTTTCAAACAGGCTCCTGGTTGGGCACACAGGGAAGGAGACAGAGGACTGAAGTCTCTGACCTTGCACTTTCTGTTTCTATGTGGTCTTCAACCACTTCTTTATTTTATCCATCAGAGAAGTTATAGATGGCTATGGATTAGCAGAAAAGATGAAGTCCAGGGCAACTTTTGGAGCAAAGGTGTAGTCTGGTATCTTCAGGGTCTGCTTTATTGATACCAAGTCCAATGGCACGTGGAAAATGCCCACCTGCCCTCTGCCCTTGCTTGTTATGGGATGTGCCAGCATCAGCCAGAGCTGCTAGCACATGGCAAGCTACAAATTGGGGTGCCAGATGCTGTTTGTTCAATGGTCCCAGAGGCACAGGGCTTGACAGTGGTCCTGAAGTTCACTTTGAGACCAAAACCCAGTATTTTAATATTAAGAAAAAAAAAAAAAAATCATCCTTTTTCCTCACTGATGGGTGTGTTGCTGTCAGCTTTTTAATTTCACCCAAGTCTGAGGCTGATGTTTCACCCCATGGAAAGCAAGAGAAGCTCTGCCTTGAGAAGGTGCTGCTGGTGGTGCTTTCTGACTCAGGACTTCTTGCCAATGATTGCCCTGGATCTCCCATGTCAGGGCTTCCCTTGGCAAGCCTGTCTCGAGTTGTGAGAGTCACTTGCTGTTCCTGCACTGCTGCTTGGCCCCATGCAACGGGTACACCACACAACCTCTTCCTCTGGAAAATTGTGGTAAAAATATTGCAAGGGCCAACTGTGGTTTATTTTTTCCCTCTTTCCTCTGAAGACTTTCTTTAAATACCTGTAAGTTGGCCAGAAATGATACACCACAGTGCATCTCTGCAGTCCAGCATGTCTCTGAAGTGATGGATTTAGCAAGCCTGCCATGGATCCCCTGGTGTGCTTGAGGAAAAGAGTACACTAAGAATTGTCATGGGGGAGTGGAAGAAGTTGCTCTCCCAGCTGTTTCCTGATGCGTTTCCACTGCAGATTTCAGGCTGGTAAAGGTGGAGGTGGGATAGGACGAGTGCATATATCTTGACTGCTTGGGTGAGCACCAGGCAGACTTTGTCAGGGGATTGTGCCAGAGGGTTTCTCAGTGGTGACACAACTGTGGCAGTCCAGTGGCTTTTCACCGCTGAAAGGGCTGTCCCTCCTCTTCCCTCCCACCCTGCCGTTGTGGTCTTTCCTCTTTGCAGTGGGATTAGCACCTGTTGGTTTGGTCGACATGATGAGCAAAAAAAAAATATTAGTTTTGAAGGGGCTGAGTTACGTTGGGTTTGTTTGTGGTTTGTGTTTTGGGGGTGTTTTTTTTGTTTGGGTGTTTTTGCCCCCCCCACCTCTAAGTTTCAGTGAGCTGAGCTGGCTCTGGGAGGCTGGTAAGCTGGGCAGCCTGTGCAGAGGTGGTGGCATTGGCCAGGAGGAAGGGCTGTCCCATTAGTCAACAGTGGCTGTTAGACCAAGCTCAGCTGCGGTGGCAACCACAGCCTAATTAAACAGCAAGGGCTGTGACATGCTCAGCATTTTCCCCTTCTCTGAATACCACAGAGCTTAGACTGAGCAGCACATTTGTAATGCCAGGAAGAAATCTACATCTGTGCACAAATTAAAACCTTTTAATTATCTCCTATTTTTATATAACACCTTTTAGAATTTCTTTGCTGTATATTTTTTCTTTTTTTTTTTTTTCCCCCCATATTTTTGTAGCCACAGAGAGGAAGAAAAAACCTTTTTGAAAAAGAAAAAAAACCCCTGTCAGGCAAAAATTTTCTGCTTTTTGACTAATGCAACTAAATTAATAGAGTATTTTTGTTTGGTTAGCAAAACAAGACTTTCAAATATTAAAAGAAAAGAGCTGGTGAAGATTGCCGGTTCAGATGGCTATTTTTGCCAGTAAATAAATTCATGCCAGTAATTTTAAGCCACTTCAGATCCCATAGGCCAGAAAAATGAAAAGCCATTCCTTGAATTTTCAGACGTTCATGGAAATATTTCCCTTTGTCCTACAACGATTATTAGGGGATCTGCTCAGATGTTCCTGGTGTCTTCACTGAAGGGGATGAGGGGGCTGGACTTGCCTTTGCATACGCAGAGAGCAATAAAACAAGCAGCCAAATGGTCAGAGAGGTCCCCATAAACATATCAAAGTTTAATGCTCAGTTTGCGTAGCAGACCTCCTACGTCTGGAGAAGATGGGTTTAAGCTGGGCTGCCAGACTTCGGAAGCAAGGCAGGCACACATGCATACTTGGTTTTCCAGCACTGCTGAGAGGGGGAAGGAAGGGGACCAGAAAATGGATAACATTTTAAATGCTGGTTCATGTGCATTTGGTATGTGAATGTATATCACATAGAAAAGGGAAGATGTGCAGTGTTTGGTTTGTTTATTTTCTCTCTCTCTTTTTCTTTTTTTTTTTTTTTTTTTTTTTTTTTTTTTTTTTTTTTTTTTTTTTTTTTTCCTTTCTGTAACCCAGTCACTTCACTGAGAACACCAGGGCCTCAAACAAGCTACAGCTTCTGCCATTGATGCCTTTAATAGGACTGTGCTGGTAATAAATTACAGCAATGAGCTTGTTAGCAGAGTGCAGGCCTTAAACTCTTGCTTAGTTACCGTAGCTATAGCTCCAGATCATCAAAGTGCTTGAGGCAACCCCATGCCTGTGACACAAGAGAGTGTCCCTAACCCAGGCTCTGCCAGGGGAAGGGGCAGGATTTCCATCTCTTGGCCTTACAGGGCTGTTAGTAAAAAGACTCGGCAGCACTCAGCATGGCTCTGCTGCAAAGATAGGTAGTGACAGCGTTTTTACCTTTTTTTTTTTTTTTTTCCCTTTTCTTACTGTATTATTTGAGGTGTATACTGAGTAGTTGCATGTAGGGAAACCTGCCTCAACCTATTCTGCAGGCAGAGAACAGCTTATCTTCAGTCTTCCATGAAAAGACTCAGATGAAAGAGAAGATGAGAGCTTGTTTCACTCAATATCAATCAAAGTAATATAATATGTATTTGCTTTTCTCAATTACAGGCCTGAAATGGGAGGCTCTGGGGGAAACATTTTTTTCTTTATTTTATTTTCCTCTGACAGTCTTATCATTTTAATGCTGCCTGCTATTTACGTATGAAGGAAGGGAAAAGAGAGAGTGACAACATGAAGCACTGCACCTCCATGGCCTCAGCATCTCTGCTGCTTTGCCCAGGTCAGACCATGGCTTCTCTCAGAGCAGTGCCAGAGGCTTCTCCAGCCCCCTTTGCACGTGGCCTCTGCAGCATGGAGCACTGTGAGGGAACTGCCCTTCATGGGGCTGAAAAAAGGAGGAAAAAGTCTGCATAGTTCCTGTGGGAGTATGGGAGAACAGGGGGAGTGCCTGTGATATTGGGAGCTTTGGTGTCTGGGAATGGGACAGGCGGTGCAGGGATGTCCCTGGGAGAGGTTGAGAGCAACCGAGAGATGGAGAGACCTCATGAGGTTATGTGTGGGAAGGCTAGAAAGGCAGCAGCTTGTACAGCTACGTTTGGGGTGACGTATCCAGTGCGTTGCTTTTGAATGGGTGAAACAAGTCACTGAACTTGGCTGATCTTGGAGAGATATGTCTGACCATCTGTGTGCTTAATTACTTGCTTTTTTCCCCATGTAGGATCTAGTCCAAGTTCCAGTAAAGTCAGAATCACCTTGTTGACTTAAAGGATTGTGCCATTTCGGGCCATGATATTTTTTTCACAAATATTTTACTACTTGGGTGATGGGCAGGAGGGCAAGTGGCCAGCTCAACATCCTTTCCTTGCAATTAATTTTGGTCAGTAAAAAAAATTGTTCTTTTTAGAAATTATATTTTTTTAAAGCAGAATGCTTGTTTTTGCAGAAGTATAGTTACTTTTTAGAAAAGTTTTAATGAGTGACTGAAAAAACCACTACAGACAATTTCTTTGTGGGTTTATATTTCTAATTTATTATTTTGTCCCGTCTCCCTTTTAAGAAGCTAGAAAGGAAGGAATGAAAGGTGCAATTATAAACTTCTTTTTCAGTAAGAGGCTTTTGAAATGGAGTGTCTTGGAAGTCCCAAAGAAAAAAAAAAATCAGCTTATACAGTGTCACCAACTTCTTCCCTCTGACTTAAGTAGAGTTCATAGGAATCCTAGGTAGTCAACCAGGAGGAGGAAGAATCATAGAATGGTTTGAGTTGGAAAGGTCACCTAGTCCAACCTCCCTGCAATGAACAGGGACTTCAATTAAATTGGGTTGCTCAAAGCCCTGTCTGGCCTGACTGTGAGTCTTTCCAGGAATGGGGCATCTGCCACCTCTCTGGGCAACCTGTTTCTCTGTTTCACAACCCTCACTGTAAAACAATTCTAGTGTCAGTCTACCCTCTTGTAGTTTAAGAACATTAACCTGTGTCCTGTCGCAACAGGCCCTGCGAAAAAGTTCCTCTAGTTTTTAAAAGCCACCTTTATGTACTGGAAGGATGCAATAAGGTCACTCCAGAGCCTTCTTGTCTCCTGGTGGAACAACCCTGACTCTCTCAGCCTGTTCTCATAAGCAGAGCTGTTCCATACCCCTGATCATCTTGGTGGCCTCCTCTGGACTCTCTCCAACAGGCCCATGTCCTTCCTGTGCTGGGCCCCTGGAGCTGGATGCAGGGCTCCAGGTGGGTCTCACCAGAGCAGAGCAGAGGGGCAGAATCCCCTCCCTGGCCCTGCTGCTTTGGATGCAGCCCAGGACACCTTTGGCTTTCTGGGCTGTGAGTGCCCATGGCTGGGTCATGTCCAGCCTCTCACCCACCAGCACCCCCAAATCCTTCTCCCCAGGGCTCCTCTTGCTCTGTTATTTTCCCAGCATGGATTCATACAGAGGGGTTGCCTCAGTCCAGGTGCAGCACCTCTCTCTTGGCTTTGTTAAATCCAATGACGTTCCCATGGGCCCACTTCCTGAGCTTCTTATCGCTCTGCATGACGTCCCATCCCTTAGGCATGTTGACAGCACACAAGGGAGTTCAGCTTGTTCAGTTCTCCAATTAGTTTGAAATCTGTGGGGCAAAAATGTTCTCAATTTTTTTATCATCCATCTCCAATTCAGCAGGTCACTGTAAATAGGGCAGCTCAGACCTGGAAGGTTACTGAAGTCAGAGTTGCAGTATTTCAGAGAGTGAGGCTGATGTGTCAGTGAAGACATACAAAGATGTTAAAGAAGGCTACAGGTAGATATCAAGGTCTTATTCACTCCTAAAATCACTAGCCTGTCTTGTATATTCAAGCTTCCGGTTTTCCGTTTAAACCAATATTTATACAGAATTAAAATATTCACACTATAAAATTTTCAGTATATAAACCTCAGTATCCTCCTAATTATTCAGTCAGCTATTTGGATGTGTGCACTGACAGGGACAGTGTGAAGGAACAGTGGCTCAAGTGTGTTTTAGTGTGAATGGTTTTTTTATCTGTGTTACCAACTGTTCAGTAGGCAGCAAGCCCTTAATAATAAATATTTTTTTAATCCTGATTTTGTTTTATTTTTTCTCATTTCCTTATTTCTACAGCTTGCCCATCAGCTTCATGCCAGTCTTGGTCAGCCTTATCTGAGGGATCAGAGACAGTGAAAACTGTCTAGTTTCTGTGTGGGTTTTTTCTACTGCATGGCTTTGTTTATAGGATTTAAAAAATTTATTTCTATAAAGAGCCCTTCTTTGCACAGAATCCCTGGCACCTTTAGTGCATTTACTGAGAAGCACCAATCAGGTTTTTAATGTGTTGCAAAAATGCAGCCACCTC
Source organism: Picathartes gymnocephalus (assembly GCA_013390045.1). Classification (NCBI taxonomy): domain Eukaryota; kingdom Metazoa; phylum Chordata; class Aves; order Passeriformes; family Picathartidae; genus Picathartes; species Picathartes gymnocephalus. Next base: position 79,820 of record WEKY01030904.1, read on the forward strand.
TGAGGAAGAAGGTATTATTTTTACAGCTTGGGACAAAGTGTAAGACAAAAATATCTGCCTGATCTCAGAGCATGGAGCACTAGGAGGTGAATTTCTAGGATGTTAACTTTCTGAAATAGAGAGGATGTACAAGGTCTCTGTGTGCTGCCTGAGAGATGGCATCTCCCTGATCCCTTTTCCCTAGTTATAAAATCAGATAAAGGTTTGGGAAACATATGTAGTCTGGGTCAGAAGCAATTTTGTCTCTTGGTGTTTCCCTCTAAAATACTAATGAGACTGAATTGATCCTTTTGATGAGGTGTTTTGCAAGGGCTGAGCATACAACTGCAGGTCCATGCTCAGCAAAGCACAATGAAATTTCAGTATGTAGAAGGCTCTGCTAGTGCTGAGGTAATGAGGGACCCCACAGCTGTGCTACTCCAAGGTTTCTCATAGTAATTTTCCATGAAGCTATGGAAAAATATTTATCCTTCCTTCTCTAAACATGTCTGTAAGAGATTTAAGGGAAGGCGTGCATGCAGACATACAGAGAAAAAGTCCCCTTACATAGCCATAATTAACAAAATCTCTATGTTTTGATATTCTAGGAGGTTTCAAGAAAAGCTGTGTTTGCTGTCACTCACTCCGTTTTGGTGTGTAATTGGGCACAACGTGTGTAGCAGAGAGGTCTCAGGTTCTTGCCCCCTCTGTGGCAATCCATGTACTATGAGGACCATTTTCTGGGATAGTATAGATGAAAGAAACTTATTTCATGTTCTTCAGTAACTCTGGGGTGTACAACACAAAAATAAGTGCTTATGAGAATGACCCACTTCTCTATTCCTTCCTTGCTCATGCATATCCAGATCTCTCATCTCTCCTCCCAGGCCCAGTTTTCACTCACTTCCTGCCTCCATGAAATCAGTGATATGACACTGCAGCAAGGCCCTTTGTAATAGTGAGACTTTTATCTGCAGTTAAATCTCCCCAGCATCTTGCCAACACGCACAGTAAGGTGAAAGGGAGAGCCGAGCACATGCATGCCCTCAAATGGAAAGTTGTGTTTATGTGGTTGTGGTTATGGTCGGACAGTAACCAGCTTTGCATTCCTGGGCACGCACAAGAGATGTGTCTGAATTTTCTCAGTCTGCCAGTTCACTCAACATTATTTCAACAAAAGGTCTTTGATTAGGTCACAAAATGCTAGATAAGAAAAGACTCCTTTTTGACCAGGCACTGTTTGTCTTGTGGAGTCACAGATCTAGAACCTAAAAGGATGGGTGCAGATGACTTTTCTGTGGGAGGAAGAATCTCAACAATCTTTCTAAGTGGGGATGAGCTAGCCATTACTGGATCAAATGTTTCTTCAAGCCCGATCAAGTAGGCAATGACGTTATTTTTCTCTGCAATGGACAGCTTTCCCTAAAAAAAAACCAAAAAAAAAACCCAAAAACCAAACCAACCAGCTACTCAAAAAAGCCCATCCAGCCCCCTCCTCCTCTAAAACACCAACCAAATCTGTGCTGTAGAGCCAGATATCCCTAAAATATCAGTTTTGTGAAGAATCACGACACTTTGAAATTGGTTCCTGGTCTGCAGCTGAAAGGAAAACTACCATTTTTGAGAGCTCCTCCCTTGCCATAATTTTCTCTAGGTTTTAAATTTCAAGTTCTTTTCTATGTTTGAGACAGTCTCAAGGTGTTTCAGTGCCAAACACGTCATATTTTGATTTAGAATAGGAATGGTATTTCAATCAATAGATGAATTGGAGTCATGACAAGATTCCTACCAAACACACACAGACATGAACTAATTCAGCTATTCTGTGCTCATGTTGTAGGCAATAGTAAAGTAATAAGAAAGAAGAAAGGTCATACAGTGGGATTTTAAATGACATTTCTTAAGTTTGCTCAATTAAATTTTAAATACCTATTCCAATGAGGCTTTCCCTAGCATTAATTGCATTTTAACAAGAAATTGTGGTTTTATCAAATCAGACTTTTGGAAAGCTATTCTGACCATGTTTTATTACTCATCCGCTGGGTTTTTTTTACTTTTGTGCTTTTGGAAAATGCTGGTCACAGTTGGAAAGTGGTGGTCACAGGGCTTGTTTTTGATGATTGTTTGGGGTTTTGTTTGTTTGTTTTTTGTTTGTTTGTTGGTTGGTTCCCCCCCCTTCCCCCCCTTTTCTGCTTTTTTCCCTTTTCCCCCCCTTCCTTTTCTCCCTTCCCCCCCCCCTTTTTTTTTTCTTTTTTTTTTTTTCCTTGTTTCATTTTGGGTTTCTTTTTGACTGAAATATCAAATACAGGAGTAGTAGTAAGATGCCACTAGGGGTGCTTGTCCTGATCCCGTGTTTAATTCCTGCTTGGAACTTTTAGCGCTAGTATCATTGATGGGCATATCATGGGCTGAAAGCACATCCTGCTATGAATTGCTGTATTATGCAGGCCAAAGGGAAGTGGCTGTTTCTGTAAGAGAAGAATTATATCTCCAATGTTACAAAAACATTGGCCTGGTAAAGGAGCTCAGGTGATGGAGTGCTATTGCTCTCCAAGCTAAGCTGTTCTACTGATACTTTTTTCCCTGGTCCAAAGCTTGTTGCCCTTTTTTGATCTGAACATTATTTTTTTTTCAGCTTCCAGACACCGTCTTTTTTTTTTTTTTTTTTTGCCAAATGACAGCTCTATCTGTATGATCTCCATGCCTCCTGATGTCCAACCTGGACCTCCCCTGGTGCAGCTTGAGACTGTCCTCTCATCCTGTTGCTGGTTGCCTGGGAGAAGAGGCTGACCCACACAACTGCCTCCTTTCAAGCAGTTGTAGAGGGCAATAAGGTCTCCCCTGAGCCTCCTCCAGGCTAAACAGCCTCAGCTCCCTCAGCTGCTCCTCATACGACTTACCCTATAGACCCTAGATTGATCAGCCTTTTTTACTGCTTATCGTGTTTTGTCAATTTCTAGTGTTACCTGCCATTTTTTCATACATATTTATTTCTTTGTATTATTAGTATGTGTGTTGGAGTGTACTGACCACAATGTGGCCAGCTGCAGGGTTTTACCAGGAGCACGTGTTGTGGCTGAAGGCCCCTGTGCTGCTGGTCTGCACTGCCCAGTGTGAGCCTTTGGTGGGTTATGAAGAACTGCTGGTTTTGTGGGACTCTGTAAAGCACCTTGTGAAATCATGGCCTTCCTTATGACAGAGATCACATTGTCACTTGCATATTTTACATATCACATCCAAAATCTTGCAGTGTAATTATTATAGGGGCAAGAGCTATATTCTGCCTGCCACAGAAATTCCCTTTTCTGCCTGAGTATGTTTGAAGACAGTGGTCTCTAGGATCATCATTCTCCCCTACATATTCCCTATGCTTGATACTTCTGGCCTAATAGAACTTGGCAGAGCTGACTAGTGTTGATTCCAAGTTATGACATGTAACTAAGCTGGGGATCCTATTGCCACAAGGAGTCAACAAACCTCAAGGCTTTAGCAGGATCTTGGAAAGAAAGAGAAGCTCATTTGTACGCAAGCAGATGAATAAGAACCTCCATAATTATGTGAAGAAGGTACTGGCCTGTCATACACAAAACCTGCTTCTTTTTCTAGATTACCATCACTCCTCTTTTATCCCTTCCTGCTTTGCTTTTCCCTTCTCCTCCTTCCTCTAGCATAACATACTGCTTCAGTCTGCATATATTTTAATTTTTTCAACACCTATATGAGAGCAAATGAAATTCCATCTGGTTCTCATTGTAATATAGAGAACTAGTCAATTCCTGTGACCCATATATATAATTAATTCAGAGGGAAGGGTTTTTAGGAAAGTAATCAAACTGCATGTTTGGTTAGCAGCAGAAGGTGAAAGATTTAAGCAGGACAGTTGTAGTCATTCCTCTCTTCTTATGGGATTTACACCCATGCAACTGGGGAATGTGTTGAGCCCTGTGCCTTGCTCTCTGCTACTTCTAGTAGCCTTTCACTGTTATATTTGCTAAACCTTATTTAAATATTGACACTGTCAAGTTGGGAAGAAACAGAAAAGAGAACTTCAAGAATGAGACAAAATATGATGTAATAATACTAAAATAAATATGGTGCAGGAAAGGCAGGAAAGTCAAGTTCAGTGAAAGCTGTAGAACAAGCTGAAAATGTTTGAGTGGAAAGTTTTTTCCAATGGAAAATGCTGATTCATTCAGCCCTTTGCGAAAGGTGTTAATTTCAAATAAACCTTATTTAGAAGGAGTGATTGAAAACCACTTCCATAACATTATGGTCTACCTTTGAAGGTCTGAAATTACTGCAATTTTGTCTTTGATATTATTCAGGCTGTTTTGAAATTTCGATTAGCTGGAAATTTCAATTTCTGTTTAGCTTTTGCTCTTTTTAATAATGAATTTGTTAATTAGCAGTGTTTGATTTCTTTCCTTTTTTTTTTTTTCTTTTTTTTCCAGAAGAAATGCTGTTTTTTCCCATAAAGAAAAAAAATTAGTTTTTTCAAGTCGATTATAAGGAGAGGGTAGTAAGTAAGAGTAATAGTAACCTGAAGGGAAAAGTCTAGAAAGAGAGTAGAGAAAGCCTTGTACAGTGGCACCTCCAGTAGTACCTGATGCTGAACCAGGGGTTTGGGTGGCAGGATCTTGGGGCATGAAGCACTGGGTGTACATAAACAGACTGGAGGGGAGGTATTTTGGTGAGACTTCAGTCCTGCATGGTGGCCAGCAAAATCTGACACTGGGTTCCAGCAGGAAGAACCCGAGCTTCTCTTTCCTTGTGACTTTCTTGATCTCAGCTTGCCATTTGAAAGCCAAGAGTGTGGAGGAGGATCCCAAGTGGCCACAACCCCTTTCCGTGGAGTAGAATGGCAAATTTGCTTTCTTGCTCAGTGGCTGGACTCTTCAAAATTTGAAAGAAGCTAGCAGGGCCCATCAGCCTCTGTTGCTGGTATTCATTACATTGTGAATTCATGGTCCTGTGGGGCTCACTTTGTCATTTCTGACCGTTCAGGGGTGACCATGCTGGAGCTCTGCTTGAAACCACTGTGCTTCCTTACTGCCAGGACAAAGTGGGCATTGAAGGCCCAAGTAGGAAAGCAGGATGAAAGGCAGTATGGTTTTGTAGGCTGGTTTCTACTCTGATGAAAACCAGCCACTTATCCTTTAAGATACAGATATGAGCAACTAAGGAGGACCTGGGTGGGTGGCAGGGTTTAAAACTCTGGGGGATTTTGCTTGGGGAAACTGAAACAGAGAGAAACAGTCATTGCCTCGTAGACGTAACTGTTGAAGTCTGTTTAAATGGCCCTAAAGGAAGTAAAAAACAAAAAAAGTTTCATGTGCTAAGTAATCACTCCGAGACTTGAAGCTTGGCAAAGTAACTGTCTCTCAAGTCTTTGTTCAAAAATAATAAGGCTTTGAAATTATTATTTTACAGAAACATTATTGCATCAATGAGAGAACAGACTCTGTCATAAATTTTTCCACTTAATGGAAACAGTTTTGGCTAACTGCCTGGGATAAGCAAAGACTGAGAATTCAGATGTTGCTGTATTACTTTCATGGCACATAGAGAGCTCTAGGTGACATGACTCAAACGAGATTTGTATCTTAGCTCCTTAGTTAAAAGAGCATAGGTACAACGTTTTGCAGCTGTGATTCGTATCTTCTAATTCAGGAAGGAGGTTTTAGCCATAGTAACCCTCAGTAACCACTCCCCTGGAAGAAGCAGTACATCATGGAGGGGTTAGATGGAGAAATGGGGACAGCTTAGCTTGTGGTGAGGACTGTGACACTGCACTTTTGCCAGTAATGGTTTGCTGTCATGTGTTGGGCTGTGAACTGTGGCAGATCAGCTGTTATTTCAGGAGCAGCAGAGCTGTCCTGGCAGGAAGGGTGAAAATCTCTGGTGTAGGTGTGGGAGGGAAACCTGGGGAACTACAGCAGAAGTTGCAGGGTAAGCCCTTTGCCTGCATGACTCAGTGCTGGCTAAGAGACACGGGTTCAGCAGCTACCTGGAGACAAACACATTGCTGCAGTGGGGAGCAGCGTGGGGACTGGGTGGACATGACCCAGGTCTGTGCCAGCAGTGCTGCTGACCTGGCCTCAAAGTACCCTTAGAAATAAGCATGAAAAAATGCACAGAGGCCCGTGTTCCTGAGCTCTCTGGGAGGGAAACAAAACATGCCTTTTAGAAAGAAAAGCAGAAAGGAATATCTGATAGCATAGTCTGCTGAGCCCAGCATTCCTGCTCTTCACAAGGACAATGTTCTCTGATGATGCCTGTTGTATAGGAAGATGAGGGGATACATTAGGACGATGATTATATCTGATTTGCTGTCACTTAGCATATGAAAAACTTGCTGAAAATGGGTAGGTAGTAGGAATGAGTTATGATATTAGAGGAACTTGCTGAGCCACATTTGTAACTACGGCGTTGTTACAAGGGAGAGGCAAAACCCAAATGCAGTGACCGACCTCCCCTGCAGTAACGAACAGCTTCAAGGTGGGTGAACAGATATTCCCCGAGTTCCTGGAACAATCTTTTGTCTGATGCAAGTTTGACCTCAGCCAGGGCTTAACCATCATCACAAACTGCATTAGAAACATGTTCTCCTGCAGGTCACATTGAGACTGTGAAAACAGAATTTTAAAAATATGTCGGTTGGCATGTTTAGTCAATGCTGGTTGAAAACGTTCAGCCTGTCTAAGACAATATTTAAAACAATGAAAGTATACACACGCATTTTTGAACACTGACTGAATACAATTAGTCCCTTTTGATCAGAGGTATAATATATATGCAAAATTTTGCTACTCACAGAGCACAGACTAGTAAAAATCAAGTTATTTTCCCACTGTAGCTGTGGCCTAGAGCTGCAGGGAGATTATTGGTATTTTAATAGAGATAGATGAGTTCAGCTGCCTCCTTAACCCTTTTCAGACCCGGGTTGTTCTGTGCCTGGTGTAGTGGGGTTGCTGATAACCCAGTGCGGGGTGCAGCCGTGGGTTATTAGCCAGGGAGCCGAAGGGAAGGCCAGGAAGGTGGCACGCAGCAGGAATCAGGCCAGCAGTGCTGCCTGAGCGCTCAGGTTAGCGCTCCTCCTGCCCGAGCCCTCTTTCACAAGCATGCATTTTAATGGCGAGCTAAATGAGCTTGCTTGCTTAATTGTGCGATGCTTTTGGCTTGGCTGGTGAATCACCCTCAGCACGCATCCAGGGCTGCTGGCAGGGCTCCGGGCGTGCGTGTGCCGAGGGCTGCGGCCGCAGCTGCTGGCCCCGGGGACCCGGCACCCTGGAGGTGTTTGCAGCTTATGTTCAACCCACCACGAGCCATCCCGCATCACCCAGGTCCCTTCCTGTCGCTACCATTTCCAACTGGATGGGCGGCGCTGGCTGGGGGACAGATGCTGCGGTTTCTGTTTGTCCAATGAGCTTTGATTTTTGCTCCCCTTCTAAATGTAAATATTTTTATACCTGCTAAAATTAAGTACAGTTAAAAGATGAAGGGGAGCAGGAAGGCTGGTAAGCTGGTTATCTGTTCATCTCTGAGAAGTGCCAAGCTTAGGTAAACAGCACCAATTTCTCATTTTTGCAGGTATCTAGGAGAGACACAGGCTAACTGGGTAACAAAGGATGGAGGGGTGCATGTATGCACATGGCTTCAGGGCTGGCTGGCTGTAGAATTAAAAAAAAATAAGAGAAATGGTGTCCCATCTGGCTTAAATATTTACATAGTTTTAGTTGAGTAGAGAAGAATATTTGATTTCAGTTGACCCAAACACAAATGATGTGTTTCTACAGTTCTATGGGGCAAGGGGCTCCTTCAAGCGAGCTCCTTTCCTCTCCCAACTTCATTTTCTGCTAAAATAATTCCTCTTGGTGCCATTTCAACACAACTCTGTCCTTAATTTTGCTATCAGTTTTGACTGCCTTTGGGCTGACTCTGTTGCGTGTGTAGGCAGAAACCAGAAGTTTTGGTAACCAGATGTTTTTCTCTGTGTACATGTCCTGCTTCCACTCCTGCAACACACAACTCCAGCCCAATCCCATATTTTCATTGCTATTAGATTCTTAAGGAAGAGGACATTAACTGTCTGCAATGATTACGAGCAAATTGTTTTTGTGCACTGTTATTTTCGATTCTTAGTATTTGAAACCTATTTTATGTCCATGCCCAATTAACAGCATAAGTCATTGTAGATGTATATATTATAACTTTTTGCCAGCTGAAGAACAGAATTAAATTTCTCCAGAGTTTTCCCTGTGACCCCATTGCCTTCATGCCTTCCCCACCCTCCTTTTTCTCCTTGCTTTTAGGAGTGCTGGTGAAGAATCCAGCATAAACTCAGCTGCTCTCTCCTTCATTTGTGCTCCTCCTTTAAATGGGATGTCTGTTGTGGTCATGGTTATGACTTGGAAGCTGCCTGGTCTCAGCAACAGGCTGCAGCTTTCTGCTCTCCTCCTGTTACCTCAGCATGTGCAGCCCTTGCAGTGTTAAGGTCTGTTCAGGCATGTCAGTTCACCAAAGCCTGAGGTTAAACAGATGTGGCTGGCTTTTGGTTTAATCTAAAGGTAAAGAGAAACACAGAGCTATTAGTTGGCTTTTTGATATGTTTTAAAGAAAAATATCCCTGATTTCAAGTTAAACGATACATGTTATAGGCCCTGACTCTTGAATGGTTGATAGAAATGTGTGCCTTTATTAGCGAAACTACAATGGACAGCAGGTCATACACAAGCAATGGTTTTTAGTGAGCTTCCCTTACTCCCAGGAAACAGAAATTCCTTGTCCCTACTAGGAAGAAGCATGTCTTGCCAACAAAAGGTGATTTCTTCAGGATCCTTGAGCTGCCACAACCTTGCAGGATGAGGTTGTCCAATGTGGTGGCTTCAGTGGTAGACCTGGGTGGAAACATTTCCCAGCCCTCCTCTCCTCCTCCCGCTCCCACGTCAGGCTTTGCTGCTCCCTTTTCTGTGCCAGTCAGCAGCCTGTGTGGTGGTGCTGGCAGTGAGTGACCTGCTCAGAGACAGACACCCTGAATTAAATCAGCCCCAGCCCCCGGCTCTGTGGGAGGAGGAGAGGGAGAGGACCTGCAATGCGGGAAGGGAACTGCCCCACCACTGCAGATGCAGGGCTGGGATGGTTTGCAAAGCCAGCTGCTCTCTCTACGGCCTGTGCCCCTTCTCCCCAGCACTGAGTGGGAAAGGTTCCTGGTCTGCCAGGAGGTCTACCAAGGTCTGGGTAGGCAGCAAGGATCTCTCCTGTCTGTCCTTTTGCTGTTGGAAGTATAGTTTGATGGTGACATTTTCTGAAGAGTCAAGAACAGAATACACAAACACTGGGGTGAAGTGCTGAAGGCTGGATGGTGCTGCCATCCTGCATTGGCTGATCCCACCCTGTTAGCCAACTCTTGTCTTCATTTATCTGGAATAAAACTGAGTCCAGTGGGGAGCTGAGCATAAAAGAATAAGCAGAGGTTCTTGTAGCCAGAACAATGAACAATCTGGCTAAGAAAAGTGAACTAACTGCAGCAAAAATGCATTTGGCAGATATATCCTTTCTGTTTACCAGTATTATGCAAACTTTTTTTATTTTAACCAGCTTTTCATCTTGCTCAGTGAATGGTTAGAGGGAGCATAGCTGAGTCTGGAGAGTACTTGTATATGATTTGAATATTTGTTATTTGTTTTACCTCTGTTTGTTACTTGCAATGAGATGTAATTTTTTTAACTACTTTTTTTCCTCTTAATTTTTTGATACCTGCCTTGGGAATTCCCAAGCCACAAGAAACTTTTACATTAGCTCTGCAAATGCTTTCAATGCAAATTGTTATGCCAGTTTTTTACTATATCTGCATGAATGGATATATGTTTGCACATGAACCTCAGTGTTACCCATGTTTGTGAACCTTCTGGAAGATGGAACTAAATTGTTATGAATGTTTGCAGTAAGCTTATGAAAAGAAACCTTGAACACTCTGAATTTGTAGGGGCTTCTGGAATAAATATCTGTAAATACTTCTCCTTTCCCCTACTCTACTATTTCCTCCAATATGCGTGTATCTGGGAAAAGCAACACCTCTGTGTTTTTAAAAACGAGATCTTCATCACCTAACACAGGAAAGGATATATTTTTATGAGCTGAAAATAATATATTCTTTACACTTTCTCTGCAGAGTGAGGGGAACTCTGGGCCATTGAGCTCAGATGCTTCTGGAGAGATGAAGGGTAAATAGCAGAGTGAATCCTGCCTGTCTCACATCACTTGCTGGAAATGAAATATCTCTGTACTGGCAAAACAGGAGTAGAGTCTGCAGCATATGTGATTGTCCCAAAGCAGAGAGCAGCATGGAGCTGGTCTGGCAGCAAGGCCTCCCACCTGGTTTGTTTAGTGATGGAGATGGCCTGGGAGAGCCCTTTGGTAGGGCAGTGGGCCCTGGCTACTGCCCCACCCTCCTGAAGGGAGACACTTCACCTGGGAAGGCTCCTGTCCTTATCAGGCATTTTCTGAATGAGAACACTCCAAGTTCCTACATGCAGCTCTATTTGTTCATAAAGCCCTCCTGCAGAGATGTCTATTGCAGCAACCCTTTTGTCTCCATCAAGATAGGACAATTCCATATAATTAGTGAAGGCTGTTTACATATTACCTATGGTTGTCTCTTAAAATTTGTGTCATCAATATGAGACACACTCTATCTATGCTTGACTTGTTTGTTTTGACTAGCCCTCATTTACCCCCAAAAAATTCCTTTTTCTACTTTGGGTTTTGGTTGTGTTTTTTGTTTTCTTTTTAATTTCATGCCTTGGTATTTTAGAAATTCTTGAGTAGTCTTTGAAGGTAGTTTCATGTTGAGGCAAGTGTAATCCCTTTTTGTGTGAGGGGAGACAGCTTTGACTGTTTTTTAAATTTTATTTCAGAGGCATAGGGTTTTCAGAAAGTTTACGCATATCTATCAGTCAGATGCTTTTTAGCTTTTCCTTTGTGTCTTGCTGTTCAAGTCTCAGCAGAAAGGATGTGTTTTCTGCCATGTCTGTGGTTTTGCCCTGTGTTTGTAGAGACTGTATGTATTTACTATTTTGGTGAAATATGTGCCTGTCCATTATTATGTTATACAAATGGGCTTTATCTGTTCAGCCTGTGTTGCTTGATTCCAAATGTAGGATTTGTCCTGAGGAAATAATTTAATTCTGGCAGTACCTCCTGGTTTTCGTTCTGACAGGCCTTATCAGATAGCAAAGACTTTGAAATTTACATGTCTCTTCCTTTTTGTCTGTTACTTCTACTAACACAGGTAGAAGTTAACATTGAGCTTCTGTGTGACCTTGCAGGCATGCAACTCTTGTAGCACACTCTAGAAATTTTGGGCGTGCTATCAATAAGTCTTGTAACATATTCTCTTGTGGTTTATGGCCATTTTTTACTCAAATGGTTTTACTTTATCTGCTCAAGGCAGATGAACAAGATCTGCCATCAGATTAATTGAAACAGGAATATAGGAATACATGCTGTGGTTGTCAGGAAAGCTCCTTGATGGTGCTTTTGGTCTTTCCAGACCAAGCTCAGGATGCACGTGCACAGCTGCCCCTCACACGTGGTCCAGGCCCACGCATTCAGGAAATAAAACAGCATTTCACAGCACGACCTCACACATTAAGCTGTCAGGTTACCCATGACAGAGTAGACACATCCTGTATTACTACAAAAGGACCTATTTAAATTTTTTCTGCTGTAAGTTATCTCTTTTGCACTCTGCCACATCTTTGCTACTCTTGTATGTGTTGCTATGTAAGAGACAACACTATGAGACTTGCCAAAGCAGAAATTTTTAATTTATAGCATCGGTATTTCTCAGTCACAGCATTAAAGTGATTTCTCTAACAGACCTGCTCTGAAGTATGATAAGTACTTTGGTGTTTGGAGAGCTGCTAGGATAGCTTGGACCACTGAATGTAGGGTAAGGTCCAGAAACAGAGAACATTGCTTTCAGGGAAAGGTTGATGACAAAAGGCAGTTCATGCAGAGGAAGTAATAAATGCTGGACAGCCTTGGCCTATCTCCTCATGCCTAAGTGTCAAACTTGGCATCAGAAATAAGTGGCCTCCTGTGAATATGTGAAATCAAAAGCCTAGGGATCTTTATATTACACACAAGCAAAGAACCCAAATGCCAACAGTGCAAGCCAAGAAAGCTTTGACATCCTCTAAGTACACTGGAAAAAGAAAGAGAGGGTCAGATCCTGTTGGACCATTGTTGCACAGTACCTGCTATAGATTCCAGAAGGACTAGGGAGGGGAAACTTGAAGAAGCCCTTGTAAAATTCCAGGTTCTTTGTAAAATTCCAATTCTGCACTCCAGAAACATCTTCAAATTAAGGAAATGCAGAAAGTATCACATGTAAGAAGTTTTCACTTCATGCCATTGCTGGGAAGTGCTTTGTTAATATCATTGGTGCAAACCAGATGATTTGCGTGAATATCAAATCTCAAAAGTCAAAATGTGCTTCAGTGATGAGGACGGAGATGAGGTAATTCTGAACAGGACTGCACAGAAAGCTATGAATGAGCCTGACAAACACGACAGCTTGTGTTCCAAGAGAGTGAGTAGCTCACATCACAGTGTAAACAGAGAGAGAAAAAGAATAAATATAAGCTAAGTTTTTTGCAGGAACAAACACACAGAAGAAAGCAGGAAAAGATAAACAAATGAAAAGGAAGTTCTGGGGAGAAGAAATTCTGCTGTAGTGAAAAATGCCCCAAGTACAGTGCATTGATTGTAGCAGATGCTATCACTATTGAAAAGTTTTGTAAGCATGTGTAGACAACAAAAAAATAAAAAGTCTGTACAAGACAGTGCTCCAATTCTACCATAGCAATGCAGAATGCCTGTAAACCTGAATGTAACACCAGCACAGGGCAGCTGCATGCAGACAGGAAACTGTTGTGTGGTTGGGGCATTATCAGTGAGGTCATTGCACTGTTAAAAGGAAAAATGTGAAAACATAATCGAGTGCTGCAAATAGTAGTCAATATTTGCCAATGAGAAACTCAGAGCAGACACCAAGGGGAGGAGCAGTTAGTACTGGTGTTGCTACTCACCTGTGTACTAATAAATTCATAACACTTGTGACAGTGTGGGACAGACAAGTGATTCGTGTAACAGAGACACAAAGATCTCTAAAAATCTAGTCTGAGCAGACATATATTGTGGTATCCCTACAGCAAAGCTTCTGAAAGGTTATCAAAATGTTTTTGAAAGTCTGAGATTTCTTCCAGGCACTCTGCACCTGGAAAAAGATTAAAGAATTCAGCTGCTATAATGCTTGCCCCACAGAGTAATTGCTGTATGAGGAGGAAAAACTGTGCGATATAGGAAAATTGGGGGGAGGAGGGAGGGTAACATTGCCAGTTGTAAAGTCTGCACAGGCAATCAACATATGATCATCATGGAAGTACAGCTGAGTTGTAATTTTGAAAAGCTGAGAATCTTGGAACTCACTACAAAGTGTGTGTGACTGGGGAACCAGTGACAGAAATGAAAAGCAGCCATCTGTGACACGTTTTGGGCATCACCAAGTGGATGTGGTTGAGGATGGCATTTAAGATCAAAGCTAGAATGAAGGTTATCAGGGCTGCCAATAATATATTTTAACATACAGGATCTGTTATCAGTGATACCTTTGTAGACTGATCCAGGAACTGATTCCAGAGGAGTGGAAAATGTGTCAAATCAAAACCTCAAACTCGCCAACCTGTTGGAAACAGGGAAGTTACTCCATGGCAGAATGGAAGTAAGGCAAAACAGAGGCTGTCTGCAATAATTTGTTTAGGATGGAGTTTCCAGTTTGTGATGTCCTGACCCCAGCAGCATCAGTGCCATGGTTAAATACCCTCAGTGAATTGGTATTTTATACCTCCTAGATCAATTTAAGCTCTTACCCATTCTCAGGTTCTTCCTGAGAGTATTTATACCTAGCTTCTCAGCAGCCACTTGGAGATCTGGATGCCAACATGTATCATGGGATGTTTTCCAGACTCCCGGCACCTGATACAATTACCTGTGCCACCCATAGGCAGCGGCACAGCCACCGCTTGCATAATGTGCTGGTGACCCTGCTGTTGCCTCTGGAAATTATACCAAACATGGTGTCAGGGAGATTCTACTTGAGATGTTTAAAAAGATTAGTTAGTTGCTTTTATGTCACACCATTCTGATTACCAGAGCTAAGAGTCAAGCATGATGAAAAGGGATTTTGATAGTAAGTTGGGAGGGCCTTTCAGGCCAGAAATGTGAATTTTGGGTACAGGGATGTTGAATCATTTGCATCCTGTGGCTTTTAAATCTTCACATGTTTCTATTTTGACAGCTGTCTGTGCCCTTTATAGTGCTACATTCATCTATATGAAGGTAGTCTATTGTAATATAATGATGAGAGGAAATGTAAGCACCTGAGGAAACTTGGACATCAGGCCCTGTGAATTTTAATGGTGGAAATGTCTCCCCTGAGCTGGGCAACTGTGTACTTTCTATAAAGTGCCTCTGAAACAGTCTTTCTTGGGAAGTACCTGTCTCCTGCCTTAGCCTGGCACTTCTGCTGTGAATGGGAAGGTGCTTGAGAAGCAGCCCTGTGTGCCCATCTCCCACCTCTGTTTGCAGTGGTCAGTATGGTCTGGCAGCTGCCACTGTCAGCACTGCTCCAAAGAACTGCAGGCTCCTGCCCTGGTCAGTCTAGCTGCAGATCTGCTTATCTGCCCAGCTCTACAAAAAGACTGAAGGCATTAGGGCAAAAAAAAATGACCATCGGCCAGAAGAAAACGTGTCACTAAAGCTCCTGACAGTAACCCCACAGGTCTTTTAGGGAGAAGAGTGTTTCAAACAAAATGTAGAGTACTATAAAAGAGACTGATGAGTATATGATTACCAACCTGGTGTAAAAAGAACTTGTAGCAAGAAATTGTGCAACTAAGATTGTGAGATCTCTGCCCTGATAGAGAGTAAGCCAAGCCAGATATGGGGCAGTGACTGGGAAGAATTGTGGAACAAGCGACTCAGTGCAGACAGACATGTAAGAAGGGGATGGATGTAGGGGAGGAGTTTCACATGTCTCCCAGAGTTATCACAACGAACAAGAAGTCCAAGATATTATCATCTGAAAGCAGCTGGATCAGTCTGTTGAGAGCAGAAAATATCTAAGGAATATACAGCAAAGCAATGTATTAAAATGCTGGCGATGTCATATTCTTGTCATAATAACCCCAGTTAGCCAATACCTGATGAGCAGTTGTAAAGCATGATGCAATGAGGCCAAGGGAAAAAAGATAAAGAAGTACACAGAGTTTCTGAAAGGCCTTGGAGACCTTTTCACCTGAAGCCATATGAATTGCCTCATTGTTGTAAATCACTCTTTGGATTTTGAGAAATCCATTGAATTGTTAGATATTGTCATTGTGTCTGCAGTGGACAGACCATAAAATCATAGAATGGCTTGAGTTGAAAGAGACTTTAAAGGTCATGTAGTTTCATGCACATGCACCTCCACACACCCACACCCCTTTCCTGTCAGGGGCAGGGGCACTTTTCACTAGACCAGGTTGCTCAGAACCCCATCCAACCTGGCCTTGAACATCTCTAGGGATGGGGTATCCACAGCTTCTCTGGACAACCTGTTCCAGTGCCTCACCACACTCACAGCAAAGAATTTTTTCATAATATCTAATCTAAACCTACTCTTTTTTAGCTTGTGTTCATTCCCCCTTGTCCTGTTTATACATGTTTTTGTAAAAAGTTCCTCTCCAGTTTTCTTGTAGGCTCCTTTCAGGTATTGGAAGGCTGCAATTAGGTCACCCCAAATTAGGTCACCTTGTCTCTTTTCCAGGCTAAACAAACCCAAGTCGCTGAGCTTTACCTTGTAGGTCATTGATGCTTTCAGGCAATGTGGTGTTGCAGACTTTGATTTTCCATTGGTGGACTCCACTGTGCTGGTGTTGAGTTTCAGCAATTTGCTTGGCAAAGAGAAATTGTTTACAACATGTTATTGTCATTCTACAACCGTTCAAGAGGTGGGAATAAACCTGCATTTTTAGGCTGCTAAGGTTCTCCTAGACAAGGAGCAGCAAGGGATGAAAATAGATGGAAAACTTTTCTTGCCCAAAGAAAGTACTTGGAGAAAATATAAGAGCAACCTGCTGCAAAAATTGATGTCAAGCTGTGCTTGGACTTTAGTGCCTATTACTCAAGCTTGCAACAACTATCTGAGAAATAATTGTGTCTTAGTGCTATGTAGAGTCTATTTAGACAAATATTCTCAGGTTCTGTATGGATAGTTCCCCATGAAAATTATTATTTATTTAGCCTTTGACTGCTAAAAGATTAGTTTTTAAGAACCAATCTAGTTTTTGCTGATTTTGCCTACAAGACAAGTGACAAACTTGACAAATATGATGTGGACTCACTGGTGGAAGAGGAACAGGCTTCTCAAAGCAGAATTCCAAGAGTTCTGGGGCTCACAGAGACATGCATTTACTGGGCAAGCAAAAATAATGGAAGTTTCTTCCTCCATCCTTCAAATTGGAATGTGTATGCATGTTAGTAGCCCTTCTAAGTTCAGAGACAGCCCACAAATACAGCCATTCCCATGAAAAAGTTCTCTGGGTTGAGTTTTCATTTTGTACTGCTTTCACCCTTAGATAAGGGGAGTTTTCATCCACTTACTCACTAAGAGCACACACTGCTCAGGTAGTGGCCTATGTCTTTCCAGGCTGAAATAGGCAGCCCATGAGGTTGAATGGATCCCAGTGATTTGTCACTTTCCTTATGAAGCTGTTTTGGCCTCTAGTTTTCTTTTCTTTCTTTTTTTGTTTTTGTTTTTCTTTAATATTTTTTCCCTTTTTTACTTCCTTGACTCTTCCCTCGAAAAACTTAACAGCAACATGATGGTGATAGTTTGGTTCCCCCATAAGGGTTTGAGTGGATTAATTAGTTAATATATTTTAAATTTTTTAAATTTTGAAGATGAAAACTATGCTTTAGATTTAGTCTTGGACCAAACACACTTATTAATGAGAATGTTATTCTGGAAGTTCAGCATGATATGCAATATAAAAAAAGGGGCATTTATAGTGATGCAGTTAGTTAATATTCATGGGGTATTTTTCAGCTTATAAGTTTGCAGTGAATGTAAAGATGGGAAAGAGAATAAGGGATTATTGTAGAACATGGCAGAATGCATGTCATGTAACAAGTCATTTTGCCACTATAAAACCATCTTCAGACAGCTGCAACGATTTTCATGTGCTGGGGCCGGAACAGGAGAAAAGGTAGAGAGAGAAAAGATGTTGGTAGGTTTGCTGCTCTAATAATAATAATAATCCGTTTTCCCTTCCAGGGAAAGCCACAGGGCTAGACCTTGCTTGTTGTGATGTTTAGTCACCTTTGCACTTTATCTTACCTGAAATCTCAGGCTGAGAATCAAATTGCAGCCCTCCTCAGCAGGTTAAGTCACTGTGATCCACCTTCTATTGTTAAGGAGTCATAGCTAAACCAAATGCAGGAGGAAAATTACCTGTCCTGGGGTGAAAAGCAGAAAGACAATGCTGTCCTTTCATCTTGGGGAACCTGAAGGTGATGAAGCAGGAGAACTCTGATTTTATTTTAAATTTGTTTGTAGCTTTGGGAACCAAATCCTGGGGTGGTGTTGTTGTTGGATATTTTTTTGTTTGTTTGTTTTTTGTTTCCTCCTGCTTTCACAGCAATATTTCTTTGCGTGTCTGATGTATGGTCTGAAACCATGACTTCTGTGCTTTCCTTTGAGTTAATATTTAATTCCTTCTTAAATATTAACTGTGGCTAGAGTTGCTTTTGTAAAGGAAGACTGCTGTGCTAATAACACTAATAATTTCCTTTGAATAGCATGGGAGCAATATGGAGCACAGTACATGTCTGAAAAGTCTCTTAGTGGCAAAAGTTTCACAACACAAATGTTTTTTGCTATTTCTTCCGATGTTTACAAACCATTTCTGCCCAAAGAGCGATCCATGAATATGCTTTGGTGCACCCATGTCTTGTGTCGTCGCAACCTTGGTTGTGAAGCAAAGCTGTGGAGATCAATGTCCTCTTACTCTCACCAGTTCATGTGGTATTAAGTGCAAGTCAAATATAAATATATATATTTGTAGCTATAGCTACCAGACGAATGGCACTTGGCACAAACCTTTCTCAACCACAGACATCAGGAAAAGATTTTTTTTTTTTAGGTTATCAAAGACTGCATGGCCTGATTCATATTAGCTATTTCTGCAGAGGTGTCTGTATTGCCACGGTACCCTTGAGGTGGGAGCCTGAGTTGTCTCAGAAACCCTCCTCTGTGGGTAATGAGCATTGAGGGCCTGGGGCTGTGGGCAGCAAAAGCTAGAAGAAGAGAAGAGCCATTTCCAGATGCTCAGGACAGGCTCACTTCTGCAGATGGGAGGAGGGAAGGTGTTTTATGCTGGAGGTGCCTGCCCCATGAAAGTCAAACCCATGCAGGAAGCCTTATGGTGAAGGGGGAGATTGGCAGATTGAATAATTTATTGAGCTTCATTTGCTATGAAGTGTAGTGAGGGGGTAGAGGCAGTGTTCATGGCACCCAGACCCAGCAAGGGTGGCTGTGTTTGGGGCTGCTGGCAGGAGGAGGTTTGAAACCACTGAGCCAGGGGGCAGCAGTATGGCACCAGAGGAGACACTGAGGACTGGAGGAGTGCTGCTAGGGTGGGCAAGGAGTAAGATGCCTAGTGGTGGGACAAAAATTTTGAGGTAACTGCTCTTCCTTTTGTCAAGGAAGGAGTGTGTGCACTGTGGACACATGTCCTTGCTAGATGCTGACTAGAAATTCTGAGACTCCACCAGGGCCTCCTCTGGGAAGTTCTTAAACCCAGGTATTTTGGGTTATTTCTCCTCTAGGGAATGAATAAGAGTCTCGTTAGTGCTGCAGGCCCAGAGTCTTCCTGACTGCTCCGACTGCACCATCAGCATAGAGAGAGGTGTTTTTCTGTGAGGAAGAATGGGACCTCTGCCTGTGTTTATCAGCAGCTGGGAGAGGAGAGGAGGTGCCCTCCTGGAGAAGGCACTGAGGAGGTGGAGGTGAGGCAGGAGGAGGTATTTTGGGTGGTGGGTAGCCAGAAGTAAGAGAAGTCCTTTCTGGACATGCAAGGCTGGTGTAGCTCTGCACCGCTTGCTGATGCTGTTCTGCGTACAGTTAGCACAGGCTTTTAACCTTCAACTGATGCAATTAACTTCTCCTAGATACCTTTTCTGCAGGGCAGGAATTGTCCTAATTATTTTGCGGTTCTGGCAAAATCAATTTTTGTTGTTATTCCACCTCCCCCCCCCCCCCCACCCATCACACTCAGAACACTACTACAGA
>WEKY01030904.1:99213-126076 GCA_013390045.1 Picathartes gymnocephalus
CATGCTGACCAGTCAGCACCTCTGAAGAAAGCATCCCAGAAATGCTGCCCCTCCAGTTCTGTCAGCCTGGGTGACTACCCAGTTTATCTCCTTGGATGTGCTGGCTCCACTGAACTCCACTGTACTCTTCTTCATCCTTCAACAGCCCTAGGAACAGGAGATGTTTGAGCAATAGGCTCATTTGAGAGTTTGGTGCATACTGTTTTGCAAGATAAGTGTGAACAGAAAGCTGGGTCATTAGGTATTTCCAAAAAAAGAAGAAAAGGTTGAAACTTCCTTCTTAAAAAAAGCCGTGAAGCTCAGACACTGTTTTACAGTCTCTTCCTCCTTCTACCTTTTGAAACTATACTAGTCCAACAAGATCCCTTACTCCTCCCTTTTTTCTTCTGGGAAAAAAGAGACATGCAGAACTGGGAAGGACCTCTAGGGTTAATGACTCTAGGCATTCCTGTTTCAGCAGGCAGGTTGCATTTGAGTGATCCTTTTCTTAAATTCATGAGGTTTTTTCTGAAAGCAAAGTGTGTTCGGTTTATTTGGGCCAAAACTCTACAAGGAAGCCAGGGCACCAGCACAGTGACTAGTACATTTGTTCTAATTCTTAACACCACCACCCCAACCAACATGCAGTTGACATCAAATGTCAGCACTGTCCTACAGTTTCCTCTGCCTGACAGAGGTAACACTGCAATCTCTCAGATTCCAGGAGGTGTTCCACTGCACACCCAGCTGAACTGGGTGCCTGGGTATCCCTTGCTCCCCATACCTGCTGCCTGGCTGAGCTGGCACTCTGCCTGACTTCATTTGTGTGTCACTGCTTCTGCCAGCTCCCTGCCCTGACAGGTTTCCCCTTGGTTCACGCCAACCTGGTGTGCAGGGCCACGACAGGTAGGAGTGCATGGAAATGTTCTTGGTGAAGCGATGGGCCTAAGGAAGCCTGAAGCATAGTGGTACTCACAAGAGACCAAGGCAGGTAAAAGGCAGGAGCCTGCCTTACCTGTTAGACAAGGCCAATGCAGTATGCGCAGAGCTAAGGTGAGATAAAAATAGGCAAAATCAAGGTGAAAATAAGGGCAGAGGGACTAAAACTCAGCCTTGGGGAAGAGAGGGCAGGCTGTTATTTATCTGGAAAGGACAAGAAGCACCACAAAAGGCCAAAGGGCAGCACAGTCAAATTGGTAGCCAAGGAGAAGGGTTTTGCCTGTTAAAGCTCTGTGTTCTTGCACTGACAGATGAGTCTCTGCCATGCAGCGAGCCGTGTTTGTGTTAGGCAGCAGGTATGGGATGACTGTGCGCCGTGCAATGCCGAAGTATAAACTTGTCTCTTTCTTTGTATAAAAGCTCCAAGGATATCCCAAACATAAGACCCTGCATTTCAGATTTCTCTGTTTAGTCTGTGTGCTATAATTTAATCTAATATGACAAAATATTTGTAAGCACACGTTTGGTTTGTCATGTGTGTGCTTTACTGCTGATCCGAAGCAGAATTAGCATCCTGCTTCTGATGCTCTTTCCTTAAAAGAAAGAAAAAAAGCCTTCCTCTCCAGTGCTGATCTGCTAATGTATGGCAATCAAGTTTTATGACCCAGGGTCACAGTAATCCTCAATGGTCATGAAGTTACTATAGTTTCACTGATAGAACAAGGTTT
Source organism: Picathartes gymnocephalus (assembly GCA_013390045.1). Taxonomy (NCBI): domain Eukaryota; kingdom Metazoa; phylum Chordata; class Aves; order Passeriformes; family Picathartidae; genus Picathartes; species Picathartes gymnocephalus. The sequence continues at coordinate 100,860 of WEKY01030904.1, forward strand.
GCACACTGCAAAGCTATGCAGGGTCTGTTTCTGGCCGGGGTGATTCTGAACGTCTGCACGGACCCTGCTCCGACCTCTCAGTCTCTTTTGTAAATAGATTGGGTGACTCTTTGAACCAAGGAACGCCCCTTTCCTGGTCATTCAGCTCTTTTTTTCTTTGCTCACACGCTTCTGGGGGGATTTAGTGTGATTCTGGACTCAATGTTACTTTGGAGATTCAAGTTGCATGGTGGGGGTAGGGGTGGGGGAAGGGAGAATTTACTCAAATTTTGTCCCCTGCTTCATAAAAGTTTGTGTTGCTATTGACTTGCAGATAAAGTAATCTTCTTAGGACAAAGGTTATAGTAAAACTGCAAAACCATATTGCTGGCAAACTTTATAGACAATGGATGCAGATATTGGTAGTTCAGTATTGTCTTAAAAACTCAGCCTCTAGTTTCCTTTTTCCTTTTCTTCTTTCCTTCCTCTCAGACTCACCATGCGTCAGATTGGAGTAATGACAATTTTTACTTACTTTATGAATCACCAATTAATCTTAGAAGATAGGATAATACTGTATTGATTGGTGTGGGGCAAGGCAAGCTCAGATTGTTATCTGCTGGGTTTTATCTTCTAACTAGCAGGTATGCTATGAGTCTGTTTTATGCTTGTGAAAAGGAAAACTCCATCAAAAAGTGTGATACTGCTTACATAAATACTGTCATGACTCTGCTGGTGACTAATTAGAAACCCATACAGCTCCTAGAGTTCATTTTAAGTTGTGTTGATTTCTCAATCTATTGCTATAAATTAAGCTTAAATTTAAATTCACTGGTTCAGGCTGCACAGAGAAAATAAGTATTCTCAATTGGTATACAATTTTCTTGTGTGCTTCTTACCCACATGAGAAAGGGCTGAGGGGCTTGGTGTGGAGCAAGGCACGAGTGGTACAATGCATGGCTACTTAATGTGAAGGTCCTGCTTGGTGGTGGGCAGGATTTTTCATGTGCATGTTCCCACCCTCCGTATCTGCCCTACGACCCATAGAGGGGGAAGCTGGGCAATGCCTCCTCCTGTTTGTTTGCCCTGCAACTGGAGAATGTCCTTCTCCAGAAATGTCAGCCCGTGTCAAGCAGCTTTCAGCAGCGCTAAATTCGCTAATGGCATTAACTTACTTTAAATGCATTTCCCCTTTCAGAATCTCTGCCCTTTGTCAGTGGGATGGGGCTGGTCTCCTTTTGAGTTTGAAATGTGGAAACCGTTCTTCTCATTTGCCAGACAAGCTCTATATTGGATGTAGCAAATGCAGTTTGATATCTCCAGCAGACTGTCTCCTTTCTGTTGTGTATCTCATCCTGCAAACTCCTCTCAACCTGGAGGCAAAAGCTGAAATGTCACAAAGCAGGCAGCTGCTTCTTCCTAAAACACCTGTGAGTCAGTCCCCAGTGGGCATGAAGATGAAGATAACCTAGAAGGCTTGCAGGGGCAGGCTCCATTCATCACCTCACAGTTCCTTGCTAATCTGTTTTAACCCTCCCAGTCACTTTTCCCTGCAATCTTAAAAAACAATTCAAGCTTCTTGTCAGTCAGGAGGACTATGCTGACCACTGGATATAGGAGGAAGCTAGGGCTCAGGAACAGCTGATCTAAATCTTAAACTGGCATTCATTAAAGGTGTCTGTGAGCTTTGATTTCAGTGAATAATGACAGCTCTTCTTATTTCCCTTATTGTGAAAGGAGCTACTGACACATTGGACACCTGACTACAAACCAGCGTTGTTATACGTTGTCTCCTTGGTGATGCAGTTACTTTCAGTAATAATTGCGCAACATTACCCATGGTACAGAGATAAATTGCTGAATTATTTTTAATATCTTTGAAAAAGTTCCATAATCGCTCCAGATGCAACACAAGTATGTTGTTTACCTGAGAGAAAAAAGGAGCTTATATACAGCGATTCTACTTCCCCCCTGCCTTTCTTTAAAACATACAGTATATTCCATACTTCAGGTTAATGAAAGTGATGTACTAGTTGATGGAGAAGAAACTGTTGTAAACTGTGGTGTTATATAGCCAAAGTGAGTTCATGTGTAGTTTTAGAGGCAAAAGCCTGTTTGCTGAGACTTGATACAATACTCCCTGCTCTTTTGTTTTAGTGTCTTGTTGCTGAGCTGTCTCTGGAGAGAGTGAAAAGAATTTAGGCAAAAGAATGAGGCTGGATTGCTTAGCCATGAAGCAGGGCCAGGCTGATATAGAATACCACTGCCTATTGTATGTTCAGGCTGCAGTGTCAGGCTGAAGGTGAGGTAAGTACAGTTTGCTTCACTTCATGAGGCTTGAGAGATTCTGATTTATAGCTGTGCTCTACCCTATATCCTCGCATTGTAAAACTCATCCATATAGTTAAATATATTCAAAACCCACCAATTTTTCCTTTTTTTTTTTCTGTGCATTTAGGGTTGTGGAGGTGCACTCTTGATCATGTTTTTAAGTTATTTGCCACAACCACAAAGGCTAGAGCTGTATTTGTTTAGAAACAATCCATCCACACCCACTCTCCAAACAAGAGCTGAGTAGCTCACCTCATCATCTGGATTTAAGAAGGTTTTAAGAAACTCCTGGAATAACATGAGAATTACTAAAAATGGGTAATTAAAATGAGATTTGTATTCGAGTTCATGGTAAAACACCTGTTGTTTGATACGAAGGCCCTCACAAGCACTGACACCAATAGCTTGTAAAATCTACAAGATGCTTTAAAAATGTCCTTACAAGAAGTTGGGTGGAAGCATGATTATTTTAGAGTTGTTTGGGTTTTTTTTTAATCTTGCGTTGCTCCCTCTCAATAGCTACTCTTCACAAAAAGTGAACTAAAAGCTTTTTGTTTTGTTCAAATGTTTTCACTTAACTCTTTGTTAAACAATTATTTAGTTCCTCTCATAGTTTACTTTTCCATCCATGGATATAAAGACTTGGCAGATATACTAGCTAAAAATAGATTTTAAAGCTGAGAAATTATTGTAGTAGCAATGTAGCATTTTTGTGTACATGGAAACTTGGGCCATTTTTGCAGTACCACTAACAAAGACCTTGTGATTTCTTAGAACAGCACAACTTACAGCAGGGTAGTTTGCTCAGCTGACAAAACTATGGTCCCAATTTAATTGGCAATGATGATTTTTCCTTGGAAATACTCTTATTTTTCAGTGGTGAAAACTGAAAAGGGAGAGAGACATATCTATACTGTCTCACATATTCTTTCAGAGTAAACATAGGCTTGCAAAGAATACTGAATTTGCTGATAGTCCTAAATATTCCCCTTCCTCCTCTTTTTCACTCCTATATTAGAGATGGACTTCAGTAAGGGCAGACAATGGGATGGTTGAAATACAGGAAGAAGCAATTGAACAATGACTAAATATAAGTAAATTTCTGATACTGCATGTGTTCTGTCTTTTTTTAAAAAGCAAGTATCAAATCACACATCAAGGTATCCATCAAAATGGGCTATAACAAATAAAAAACTATGTGATAAAAGATGATCACAATATACAAAGCAGCCTACTGTACAGGACGGTGAAAGAAGGGGATAAAATTTCACTGGAGATGAGGCTTGCAATTTATTTTACAAGAATTAACATGGAAGAGTCTTAATCTGTTACAAAACAAAATGAAGTTCATTAATTAATAAATCATGTTAATAAAATATAAATTATCTCATTTTTGCTTTTTATCTATATTACCTGTGAGATTTTTCAACAAGTATATAAATGGATCTAGATGATACAGAGATGTTTGGCTAAGTAGTTACTAAAGTCCATGTTCAGAGTCCAATTCTAGAATGCTGTGCAGTAAACCATCAGTGTTGCTGGCTTCTAGGCAAGCCCTGTCCTGGCATTATCCCTAATTTTTTTCAAATGGTCTGCTACGGAGACCTTTCTTTTTGCTATAAGTCATGACCTGCTGATAAGAATGTCCTGAAAATTCACTTTTGTCTATGCAAAGCTTGCTGTGGGAGAAGCGCAGAAAATACTCAACCACAGTCACTGCATTAGAGCAGTACTAGGTCACATAACAGTGAGGTTTTCTTGCCAAGGAAGAGCAGATATTTGCAGGACAGCAGCTTGCAGCTTTCTGCCAGCACCATCTCACTGGAGCGCAGGTGGTGTGGCACTGGTGTGGCAGTGTGTACCAGGGAGGATGATCCAGCTTGAGGCAAACTGGAGAATGGTGAAAGGCTCTTGACCATGTGACCCTTGGCTAGGCTGCCCCTATTCAGCAATTGCAGTCAGGTGAGGATAGCCCTGTGAAGGGGCTTAACGTGCCACATATGGCTGTGTCAGCCAGCAAAGTTAGCAGTCACCTATAACAGGGAGTTGGTTCAAAGCATGGCACAATCGAAGTAATGAATTTAAAAGTCAGACTACCCGTGGTGGACCTTCACTTTAAACTTGTGTAAAAACCTACTCTGTTACCTCAGGATAGTAACATTAATTTCAGGAACCTTCTGCTTCTGGAAAACTATGTGCCCAAGCAGAGGAGGATGAGAAATTTAGAGTGGTTGGTGGTATATTTTGGTAATTTGTCTACACCCAGATTATCAGGGCACTCCTCCCTTTTTGTTCCCAGCTTTCCTTCTCTATGCATCTCTAATAATATCAGTCATGGTAGGTTTTCTTGGAAACAATTATGCTTTTGTTTTTCAACCCATGTTGTGAGAAATGAACAGAGAGACCAGCTTTCGTAGTGGTTCAGCTTTAGGTGCCTCAGCTTTATTTGGGAAGGACAGTCTGGGAATGGACGGCTCGCGGGGTAGATGGCTCACACCACCGCAGGCTCTCCAGGCGGCGCAGAGGAGGAGGAGGAGCGCTGCCCCAGCGATCGGATCCTCGGAGCGGGGTCGCAGCAGCGGCGCTGTCCCGGTGATCGGATCCTTGGAGCGGGGTCTTCTTCCTCGCAGGAGTGTCCGTCGAGGACCCCAACCTGGGCTCTACCCCACTCTTTTATGGAGTCCAAGGCGAGGCCCAATTGGTGGGTTTTTCAATCCTTCTTGCGGTTGGTCGGTTCCAAATTTTGGCTCATGATTGGCTCACGCGTCTAGGGGTGTGTCTAGGTTTTAATAAAACCACTCTGCGGAACGTTCTGGGGGTCCCTGCGTCAGTGCCCACTTGAGGGGGGGGCAATAGGAAGAATACAAAGGGGTTCCTGAACTTGCAGACATTTCAAATACAACAGTGACCTACAAACTATTAAACAGTAACACTCAAACAACTTCAGCTTGAACAGCTTCAACAGTGTTATAACTGTCTATTTATCAGAACTCCCCCCTCTTTATTTTTGATCGGGCTTAGGCCCGCATCAATTTGTGGTATCTTCCTTTGTGCAATATATTTTGCTTAATCATTGGTATTGGTCATAGAGTCCTTGTGCATTTTGATGTTCTTGTGTTTTGATTACCATGACCTTTTCACTTTGAAATATGCTAAAGTTAAAGGAACATATGAACAAATTATGCAAGACCATGAGAACTAAGGGCAACTTCCTTCTGAAACTCTGTGAGAATCTCTGAGTCCCAAACACATATATTGCAACTAGATTTTTGGTCATAAGTTTTTCTCAACAGTTCTGTAGTTAGACTGACACTGTGTGAAAAAGTTCAGACCTCAGTACCCTTTGGTTACCAGTGGTCCTAAATGCACACTTTTGTTTGCAATTCTGCTGTAGCTCTTGCAGAAATATAGTTAACCTGCTAATACACAGGTGATATGTGCTGTACCAGCTAGGCTCTGCATCTCCGGTCCCTCCTGCAGCTTAACGCAAGCATGTGGTGCTTTCTGCTGAGCCCCTTGGCTCGTTCCTCTTGTTTGTGTTTGTTGTAAAACTATCTAAGGAACTTCTGTGAGGTGAGGTTCATGGTGTTGGTTTTGCTCTCCTCCACACCCACTGCTGGGTGCTCCAGAGGTTCTGATCAAATTCCAAGTTTGCTGCAGCACAGAGCCTTTATCAAGGCAAAGCATGCTGTATGCAAAGCATGTTCAAGTGCCCTCTTATGAAATGAGGTTTGACTTTCTGTGATATCAAAAAGAACACTAACCCAGAATTTAATATATCCTGGGAAATCATATTTCACAATCTAATGCCTGGAGCCCTTTTCTTTTTAGTATGAGGATCAGAATTCTGATCTCTCTTATGGTTTGCCTAGGCATTTTATGTTAAATGACAGTAAGTTAATAAGTACAAAATAGTGGGTGGTTAAGTACCGTTTAAGCAGCCTAACACTGTCTAAATGGGAAACCTCTTGGTATAAGATAAGGAGCAAATTTAAAGGAGTAAAACTAAATCAGTGTAGCCACATCTTGTAGACATTCCCGTTTTGATATTAAGATGGGGTTCTTTTAGCTTACTGTTTATGAAGGCTTTTAAACTAAAGAGTGAGTCTTACCCTGCCTTATCCTGGAACAAAGGTCCATCCACGTAATGGAGTTGTGTTAATGGATCTCTAGCAGCTCAGCCATCTTGGTAGGATTGTTTAAAGCCTTTGAGGCGAGGAGAGCTGCTGGAACTGTTGCCAGGGGACTTAGTGAAAAGAAAAAAGCTGACATGTGCTAAATGTGTAGTGACTTCTCCGATAACACGTGATAGTGTGGAACAATGGAGTGGGCAAGCTCGATAAGAATTTCCAGTACGTTTGCACTGAGGGAACGGGGCTGTGATAGCTGTGCAGAAGGTGGCTTGCCATAGCCTGATGAAATGGCAGCTTTTGTGAAACGAAAGGAGGGGAGTGGGTGCCTTCTGCCTGAGCCAACAATGGGCTGGTGAAGCCAGGGTGGAATTATATCACTGAGATACTGCTGCAAAAGCTGCTGTGAGTGTCACCTGCTCCTGCCACAGGAGTAATAGTAACAATAGCAGCAAGATAAGGTCAGATGAGGGGAATGTTTAGTATAAATGATAATGGGGCTGTTTCTAAGGGCTTTTGTAAAAGAGTTGCCACTATAGCTGCTCTCATGATGAGAATGTAGCATCTCCTGTGGTAATCCTGCATGACTCTGCATCATCTTTTTCCATTGTCAGACGATACACAGGACTGATAATAATTTATTGTGCTTTGCCTAGGTATGAATTATGCAACCCTACCTGATCTAGCAGTCAGCTAGACTTAAGTCTTTGGAGTGATTTCTTTAAGGAGAAAAAAAAAATGGATAGGTGATGAAGTTTGGTATGTCTTGGATTCAGGCAGATTACAAACAATATCTATAAATCCCTGAATATGTTGTGTATTAATCAGCAAGAGAAAATTACCTGGCTGATTGTACTTCTTTCTATCCTAACTTGTTGCCCAGAGCTCTTTATTAGATTTTTCCCCAAGTATTGCTTCAAATCCCTCTCTGCTGTCTATTGATTGTTGTGTTTTGCAGGTCTTCTCTCTCACGTATGCAAGGCTTCATCTTGTTCTTTTCTTCCTCCACCTGACACACTTACACTTGCAATTAAATTCCATGGAAAACTCCTTTGGCTGCCTGGCTCGATTCATATTTGTGATTTTTTTACAGAATATTTTGCTGGTGTTTTTTATCACCTGAGTTTCCTGTTTCATTAAATAGTTTAACTCTTCATTCTATGGGTCCTGGCAATGCAGCTTTGGTGGGCCTGGCACAGGCATTTGGTATGTGCTGGCACAGCATAAATGTTTGAGGTGAAGAGAGGAGAAAAATTCAGACCATGGAAACACTTGAAGGTCTTTCCTAGACTAGACAGAGAAATGTAATGTCCTTAATAAGGCTTAGGGCACCACATAGCAGCTGATCTTTTACAGAGACTACATTGGAACAGTATGCAACCTTTTTAAAAGTGTACTAGAGCATACCAATACTGTTCATGAGTGTGAAAAATGAAGAGACTTTTAGGACAATTTCAAATTCTCTGCACTGCATTGTGGGATGGAATAAAAAGGTCCAATTAGGCTCAACATCTCTTCCTGGGTGAGATTCTACTAGCTCAGTGAGAAACCTTGATCTGCTGTTGCATATGTATAGATGAAATACAGAAATATTGTGATATCAGAGTGCCTCAAGGATGAATGCCCACACCATGGTGCTATGACTTGGACAACTCTGTAACTGACATCAGCAGATTAAAAAAGAAAGTTGCACTGTAAAAAGCAAACTAAAATTTTTCTTTTTTTTTTCATCCCTTTCAAACTGCCTCGAGAAGGCCTGAATTATATGAAGTTGGCAGGTTCAAGTGTGACTCAACTCATTGTTTTCATTCTCGCATTTTGGCAGCCTTCAGTAATTCCAGATGTTATTTCTCTAACCACACGGAAAAATTCTTATTAAAAAAGGGGGAGTGGGAGGGAGAGAAAGAAGCTGTTTTCCTGCATTTGGTACACTTTTAAAGCAATGCTGATATTGCGTAGACAGTGCTCATGTCCAGCAGGCACTAAGGCTAGCTGGAGGCATGCCCAGGAGGAGACAGCCCCAAGATAAAAGGCCCTGTGTTACCGGGGAGAAAGGAGAAGAAAGCCAAAAGCAGCTAGTTACTTCAGTGAAATGGTGTTCTGTCATTCTAGGACTCATTTGTTGGGAACTGAGAGGCCAGGACAAATGGGGAATTTACCCTGAGCCCACTATAGTGAGGAAGCCTGGAGAATTATAGTATCACGTCAAAGACAGGATGAATGTTTTTCTTGCACTGTGACCATGGCAGGGGAATATATAGTTAGCTCCAAAACAATGCCTTGCTTTGAATGGTAAAGGGACTCATGTCTGCTTGGATGATGTGCTTTTAGAGCACATGAGTCCACTTACTTTTCTTGGCTCACCTAGCATTTCTCAGCTTGGGGAGAAATGGAGAAGGCCCTTTATAACTTAATAATTAGAATAGCCCTCTAATTTAATACAGTATAGAGACTTGTGTGTTATAGCAACACGACTTTTCAAGGTGAGTCTGGTCTCCCCTGCATTTTTGAAGTCTCCTTCAGGATCCAGGGATTCCAGAGGTCAGAACCTGTGCTGGAGGAGCTAAAGGACAACTCCTGTGTGCAGTGTCCAGCCTGAGGTGGAAACAAAAATTGCTGGACTGAATCACATAGCTACAGTACCTCCAGCCAACACGAGGTAGTCCCTAGCTGAGCAAAGCTGCTCTCCTATGCTCATGTCCCATCAGGAGAAGAGCCCTCAGGATGTGTTCACAGTCCCCCTTTGGAGCTGACCTGCACCTTGTATCATTGGTGGTTTGCCTTTCCAACCCAGCAGGGGCTTGGGAGCATAAGCATATAAGCCTAGTGCTCTTCAAATTTAGTAAAATAATACATCGTGCATAGAAGATCACTGACTCTTTCTGAACTATTGTGCAGAGTACTAAATCTTATTAATAAAAGCTGGTCTGGTGAATACACTTAGAGCAGCAGGCTCAGAGCAAAGCACGCAAGAGGAAAAATTAATGTGCTTTTGAGAACTGTAGGTTTGCCCTCAGCTTTTACATAAAAGACCTCATTGACACCTCCTTATAAGAACTAGTTTTGGAGACTTCTCACTCTTAGGGGAAAAAATAAAACCCTTCACTATGAAAAGTAAGGCCAGTCTGCATCTGACTGATTGACTTGCCATGGTTTACCTCCCCTCTCCCTGCCCAGAGCACAAGATGCAGCAAAATGTCATGGTGCTAATAAAAATGAGAATGTCTTTCTGTCTGTAGGTGGTTCAGTACTGAGAGTGCAGAGAGGTTAAAAAAAAAACAAAAAACAAAAAACAACGAGCTCTGTTGGGTCTCTTGTTGGTAAAAGTGAGAACTGTTACTGGAAAATTTTTTTTTTTTGTGCGATTAGTTGGTGGTAAGCCATGACTAATGCTCATTGTGCCAGTATGTGCTTGTTTGGGTTACCAGGTACCTCCTGCCCCCTTTACTTGTTCTGTGTAGTTGATAGAGCCTGCTAAAACTTGTACTGCGAGGTCTTTGGTGCAGGGACTACTTTTTCAAGATGACTTGCACATTTCTTAGTGCATTAGGGGTCCTGGCTCATGCCTAAAGACATCATGATAGCAAAAATAGTAAATTCAGTAGTGGCTCTTGGTTGCACTGACCTTTGCAGCATGTGGGTCACTTCAGTTTTGGGACTCTCAGGACCCAGAGCTGCTGTTGGGTTTCATTCAGGGAGTGGAAGCCAAGTCTCCAGCCATGTTCATTGTGAAGTTTTCAAAATGGAAAACAATTGCTGATTCAGGTCCAAGACGTTTTCTGGCTCCGGTAATCTTGTGTTCAGCATAATCACAATTAAATACATTCAGTGTTGGGTTTAGGGGCTTAGTGGGATGTATTGTGTTAGAAGCAAGAGAAAACAATGCATTTGTTACTGGTTTTTGTTTTATTTTAGACCTTTGCTTACTTGAGGTTCTCTGGTTTTGTGGATAACCCTGAGGATCTTCCTGCAAAGCTAACAATGATTGCTTTACTTTCCAGTAAAAATAAAAATGAGAGAGAAGGCCACACATAGCTTTTCTCTCCTTCAGGTATTCCAGAAAGTTCTTGCCTTACCAAGCTCCATCTGGCAAATGAACAAAAATCTCTGTCCCCAGATGATCAGTGATAAGACACTCTGCTGGGAATTGATGTGATGATGCAATTCTAAGAGCAGAGAGGTGCTTGTTCCAGCACTGACTCTTGGTGACCTACACTGGACTGGATTCAGACAGGGCTGCTATAGCCGGCAGCAGCTGCAAAGTTACAACAGCAAACATTTTTCAGAGCGTATAAAAGCCTGCTGTAAGGATTAATCCAAAACCAAAGGAAACACACTTGGAAACATTGCCTCTAAGTTGGGCTGTGTCTGTCTGCCTATGTCAGGAAGAGGACACAAGGACTCTGCTGCCTGAAAGAAAGATCTAAAGAAGTGAGTTTGCATACGGAAAGGATTGATTTTTGTTCTGTTCTCAGGGCACTGTTTTAAAGAAGTGTTTGTATATCTTTGTGACATCAGTTAAAACAAACCATTAAACATTCTGGGTTTTCAAATTCCTATTGCATGAGACAAGGTAAGGAGCACACTGTGGAAGCCACATGTGTCTACCAAAATATTGAACCAACCAACCAGGCAAAAGCTGAAAAATTGTTGCTGACAGTATATTTTTCCCTACAGGTTCAATTACTTGCAATCTTTAAAAATCTCTATTGATATGTTACAGGGTGAGGTGTTAGACAAAGATCCTATCTGTGGACTGAGATACCACCATTTTATAAGATCCTTCCTAAAGGAATGTTTAAGAAAAAAGGTTCCAGTTTAGAGTCTGTTGGCTGCCTGAGTTCTGTTAAAGAATAAGTGTTTGGTGTACTCCAATTCATCCTGGTTCTCTGTATTCCATTTGCAGATAACTGTTTGCTCCGCTAGCAATCCAGAAGAACCACCACTCACTCATTAACGAGAGACACTTTTCTAAAGTTGGTGGCCATAATTTTTCTGTTCCTTCTCCAACCGCTAGCAAAGTCTGACATGTCTTTCCTCTGTACAAAGCAATTGTGTGCAACAGCTCCACAATTAGATGAATGGTTTATATTTGGCAAACTTTTTTCTGTCTTTCTAGTGATAAAGAGAATGCTAATGTGCCACCCATGAAATAAGGGTAAATAAGCAATGTGCTATTTATAGTCTGTGGCTAGACTCATAAAAATCAATATTGTTTTACTCAAAACCATGAAGTTGCCTCCTGACTACTGTAAGATTTTTTCCGTAAGAAGGAGGAGTTGAGCATGCTTGGTTTTTCAGCAACAGGGGAAGTTGCTATAATTTATAGGTAGGAGAATCAATAGTACCAAGCACAAAATAAGATGTTATACTGCATGGCGAGGAGTGTGAAAGTTCCTGAGGCCTGTGACAAATCGGTCCATCCAACAGTAAAGCACTTTCTTTTGCTCCTTCATGTAGCTCTCCTTATTTTTTGATTATATGGAATGCTGATCTCATCAGAAAGTGGAAGAAGGTGGAGTCATTAAGAGTAAATGCTCAGTACATTTTTGCAAGAGATAAGGCAGAATGTAGCCAGTTTATACACAAATGGGAGAGAACTGAAAAATTGTTTCCTATGAAAGCCTCTTAAAGGTATAATTGCAACTCATTATTGAGTTTATGCAATAAGCACTATTATCAAATACTAACGAGGATGAAAGATAGGTGGAGACTTAAAAATTCTGCAATTTCTGCATTCAAGGGATGTCTGCCAAAAGTAAGGTTGTCTGAAAGCAATGTGACTATTTCTGGAAATAGTTAATTTTGAAATAGTTGACATTTTCGGTAGTTTTAGGTTGACTCAGGCAGAGAAGTCTTAGTTATGAAACTGTGTAACGGCTGTAGGGGAAGCTCCACACAGCAGTCAAAACCACTCCAGCTTATATTGATTATAAAGTGGGACATTTTCAGCAGAAGAATCAAAAAGCCACACTGGAAAGTGCCCATAACTGCTGTGAGGATGAAGTGTTACTTTTGTTATCCTGGGGAGCAGATGAGCCTGGTCAAAGGCAAAATTGTGATGTGAGAAAGAGAATGAGAGCAGGAGCGTGTGAAATGGAAGATATAGAATAATTCTCACTGGTCAGGCCCTGTGGAGCTGACGGAGATGTTGAACAGGGGCTGAATGCTGACCCTTTCAGGCTCTAGCATGTCCAGGGTCTGTCATTTTGATGCTATTTGTTGGCAGTCCTTCACCGAGGCTGAGGTTATCACAGTTGTGTCTGGTCCAGTGGAGACAGGAAGTGTATGAAGAAAGACATGGAAAGACAAGCTTTACTTGGGAACCCTTGCTTAATGGGCATCATGATAATATTACCTCCTGCTGTCCTGCCTTTGACAGTGCTTAGTAATGAGCTAAAAGAGGAGGACAGACTTAGTGGTGCTCCTAACGGTGAAACTCTGCCTGTTTCTGGTAGTGTGTTGCTTTCTGGAGATGAAGTTGGTATCCTTGAGCTTAGTAGCCTTGATGCATCTCTCTTACATGGCTTGGTGCAGTTGCTTTTGGACTCCTTTCAGCACTGACACTTGCAATATCCTGTGGCAATGTGCTCCACAGCTGAATATTAACTAGTGCAAGAAACAGTCCTTTTTTCTTTTGTTTCAGGGTAACTTTCTGATGGTTTCATTTAGTGTGCCCTCATTTGACTATTTCTCTCTCTCTATTACTACTTTTCAATAAAAAAGGTGATGTTTTCCGATCTATAAATACCCTGATATGACTTTGCATGTGTCCTCCCAAACAGATTTTGGTATTTTAAAATGTTTGTCAAACAACATTTCCTGAGGGTTGGTCATATCCATCTGTTGAATTGGTTGTGTGATGGGATGTAACAAGGGTGATGGGACTTACTGCTGCCGACACCTGGAGGCCCTCATGAGAGAAGTTAGTTACTGGGCTCTTCAGGACTGTCTTGAAAGCAATTAGGCTGACCTCTTAGGTATCATTATGTGTAGGTGGAAGATGGAGATATAGTTTAAGAGGCTGTGATATGACTCAGTTGTTGTACCGTGCAGTTAGGCTCATAAACTAAATAAAACCATCATCTGTTAGAAATCTTGTGTCTGAGTAGTTAGTGACAGATGCAGTCTATCTGAAATCTGGAACTGTGTCTCATCCAAGTAAGAAGAAACAAGTCAACCTGACTAAGAGCGTTCAAGATTGGACTCATAGTAGTGGTGCCACTGGTAGATGAGTTCATCTGGGTATGAGACTTTAATTTCTAGAAAACTACACTGGAGTAACTGCTTCAGTGATCTCTGCCTGCTTAATACTGTTGCTTTTTATGACAGACAATGTAGGTTTTCCTGTTTACTTTCCCAACCAACAAGTCAGTCAAGTAACCTTTTAGGAAATACTGCAGGCCACTTCTGAAGCATGCCTCACTGCATGGAAACCTTTATTGCTGGGATGAATGATATTCTTAGATATTCATGGGAAATAAACAGCAATAATCCTGACAGGAGGTGTTGGCAGAATGAAGTGTGAACAGGAAGTGATTAAAGATAAAAGGCAATCTCAGGAGTTACCTGTTGCTCCTTGTGTGATTATAGGTGTGGCTGGAACAGGTCACAACACAGCGTAGCATCTGCGGACAACAAGCAAACTGAGATCCCAAGTTCGTGCCTCTCCCAGGCTGGCCCCCTGTTATATAACCGGGCCGGTCACATCAAATAAAATATTTGGTGCTTAAGACATGCTTTTTAGCTTTGACTGTGTTTCTGTGTAGACTGTGCTATGTGTCTTGTAGGAGTCACTTAAGCTTTGCTTATGTCAAGCTTCCAAGACATTTCACATTAAAACCTTTACCTTCCTTTCATTATAATTATGCAGTAAATGAGGCAGGAATCTAGGCAGTATGTGATCACGTAATAAGAACTGCCTCATAATGACAAGGGAGGCAAATGGTGGTTGCACCATCCACCTTCATTAGTGTATTTCTCAACCACTGTGAGTTTCATGGGTTGCTTTATATTTTTTATTTTTCTCTTAGTCCCAATGGCCACCTTTCTTACAGATTTAGTCTAAGTTTTAAGTAACATTATACATGCTGCATAAAGGAGGTCATGCATGTTATCTGTCTGATGGTCAAAGTGTCGCTGGGTTCTGACTTAAGGATAACAGGACATGTATGACAAATGTAGGCTATATATTTTGTGCATGCTATATTCTTGCATTTCTCTGCATACAAAACCTGAATCCTGGGGGCTTTGGGAAAAGAGTCGGAAAAAATGAAATAATGATTAATACCTAGGGTTTTGATGGAGCTCTCTGAAGTTAGGTCTCTTCCAGTTTACAGCCTGGAATTAATACCCTTCCACACCATCTATGCAGCTCAGCCTTGACCACCCTGACCTGTCTTCAGAGAAATCTTCTAAGTCAATGTAGAAGAGAGATGTTTTCCTGTGGGGAGCAGGATGTGCAGGTCTTACACGGGACATGCTCTTTTCACAAATAGGTAGCCTTTATCTGAGACCTGTCATTTACATTTTAAATTGTGGTCAAGAGATGAGTGGACTATCCAGTGTAATTAGAACATGCATAAGTACCAGGTGAGTTCACAGGTCTAGATCTGAGCATCCCTAAACAGTGGTGGTGAGAGGAGGAGGTGGAGGGAGGAGACCTTGATGCTCCATACCAAAACCCCCTCCATGCTCAGGTCTCTGTCTGGTCCCTGCTCTTTCAGATGGAGAGAGATTATCACTCTCCCTTATTTATTCCTGCCCTTTTCTTTCCTCTTTGTGATTCCTTTGTGCTTGTGTTTGCCTTTGTTGCCAGGTCTCAGCTTGCTCAGGCTTTTGCAATAGTTTTCCTAGGTTTAATCTTCTTTGAAAGGTCAGTCACAGGATGAGCCCTGTGTCAAACAGTGCAGTTTTGGTCAATCTGGAGCTCTGCAGTTTGGGAAGTTCACAGTGTGGTAGTCCTTATTATCTAGAGCAACCAAATCTACCGGGAGCAGAATGCATCACTTATGCAAGTCTTATGTAAGATACTCGGCAGAACGATTTAGACATAATCACTGAGGTAAGAGGGTGGTTCCGGGATGTACCCACTGTTCTTAAAATATTAGCTCATCAAATCAGCAGTAGGTAAGCATAAGGAGCAGACTAGTTAGCTAAGCAGGTTTTTTTGTTGATGAGTCTCTCTAAGACACTGCCCTGTCTGTGATGAAAAAAGACAGATCTCCCATCTTGCAAAATGCTGCGGAGAAATTTGCTTAGACACCAGAAATGTTGCTGCATTCCCTCACCTGGAGAGGGAGTAATTGTTTGGGACACACGTAATTTGCAGTTCAAATTCCAGCTCCTCCCTGGGTAGGTCTGTTTACTCTAAACTGTTGGCTGAGTTTGGGTCTAAGGGCACTCACACACACACAAAGGGCAAACAGGTTTGACTTGACTGAGGACTTCACAGCGGAGAGGTTGAAGGAAAATTGCAAAGCCCCAGCAAATGAAAGGCATGAAAAATGAAGGAGCCTACTTATGTTTAAAAAGCCTTAAGTATATCCAACTTTTTGTTTCCTTTACTCACAGCTTTGAGGGGAAACTGGCTTAAGAGGAAAAGAATAGCTAGACTGCTCCCAGAAGATGTGTGTCTTTGCCCGGGCTGTCTTGTGCACTGCTTCCCCTTGTTGATTCGTTCCTGTATTAAACAAGGCCAAGTGGCTTTACCCTTGGAGCTGTCAACTCTGGAAAGGATTGGGACCTTCAAAACAATGACTGAAATATTTTTCAGAGTTTCTAGGATTAAATTCCAGTTCTCAGTCATGCCTCCCTATTGTTTTACTATAGATATGTACATATGTTTTTTGAAAACGCAGACCAGTAATCACAGGCATTTTTAATTGCTCATAAAGTTAAAATTTCTGTCACTAGCAACTTTCAAAGCAATTTTTCTCTCTTGTTTCTAATGTTTGGGCAGAACAGTCCTTACAGATATAACACAGAATCTGAACATATTTTGCTTTAGAAGATATCTTTCACCAGTAGGCCTAGGGAAATGTGTCTGATGTGAAGGGAGGGGAAGGAGTCTGCAGAAAGAGGTGAGCTCTGACTCACATCTTTGGAGCTCATAAAAGCTGTGTTTGCATTAGCTTTGCCAAGTGCGCACTATTGAACGCTTTGCATGGCTTTGGGGGCTCAGTGGAAGCTGTGCCTGAGAAGGGCTCTCATGTAGGCATGAGGTTATGGAAGAGGGTCAAAACACAGCTGTGAATCCTAACAGCATTTGACAAAACAGGGAACTGTTGACTCTAAACCTCATCTTGCACCTGCTCTAACAGAGCTCTGCACTGCCACAGCACCTCCTGGTGCTGCCCCTTACAGCACCCCTCAAATGAGAGCTAGGGCCTACAGTTTTGCTAAGGAAATGATGGTTTGGAAAATTTTCTGCTCTCATCTGTGAAGCAAAACAGAGACAACTTCTTTGATTAAAAAGACATGGCATGGGAAATAAAATGAATTATAAACAAGACAGCAAGGGAGAAAACATTCATGTTATTTGATATGATTCATACCAAGAAACAAAAAATTGAAGTCCACCAAAAATTCAACTCACTGAAGCTAATTGAGTAGGTGATATGTGGGGAAAAGCTACATTACCCAGTGTAAAATTTCAAATTAATTTCTTTCAGGTAATACCAAATATTAATTTGTTCAGAGCTCTGTACCAGCTTTCAGTGAATATTCCTGAGTTTTGTCGAAACTCATGACATAGGAATCCCTATTAAGGTTTTGAAAGTGAAGTGTAATTTTGCTTTTTGCAAGGATTAATATTCAGCAAAAAGAGTTATACTGGGTCCAACACTGCTGCTACAGTTTGTGTGCTGGTATTTGGAAAATAAAAATAAAAACTTGTGTGGACAGTAGGACAGGAAAACCAACAATAAAAGTGCTTTCTGGAGACACCACTTTGAGAGGGGAGAGTTATTGTGGACTAAGGACTTGGAGTAGGAAGGTAAAGACAAATCCTGTGACATTGTGTTGTGAGGTAGCTTGAGCCAAAGATAATAATAATGCTACAAAAAGGGAATCACAGAATATGCTGAGTTGGAAGGCACCCACAAGGACCATAGAGTCAAACTCCTGGCCCTGCACAGGACACCCCAAGAATCATACCATGTGCATGAGAACATTGTCCAAATGCTTCTTGAAATCTCTCAGGCTTGGTGCTGTGAGCACTGTTACAGTGCCCAACCACCCTGTGGGTAAAGAACCTTTTCCTAGTATCCAATCTCAACCTCCTCTGACACAACTTCAGGCCATTCCCTTGGGTCCTGTCACTGGTCACCAGAGAGAAGAGATCAGTGTCTGCCCTTCCTCTTCCCCTCATGAGGAAGTTGCAGGCTGCCATGGGGATTGTGCCTTGTCAGTGTTCATTCCCACCTGTTTTAGTAATGACAACTCTTCTTTTTGGTTGTTGGTGGTTTTTTGTTGTTGTTGTTTTTGTTTGGTTTGGTTTGGTTTGGGTTTTTTGGCTGCTTGCTTGGTTTTTTGGCTATTATTTGCTCTGTGAAAGGGAAAGTGAGTGTGGAGATGGTGCCCTTGGGAGCACATGGGGCCACATAGTAGGGACAGGGAATGGAGGTAAGTGCTTGCTTCCTGCAACTCTGAGCTGTTGCAGTGGTGCTGGTGCAAGCTAGGAACCACTGAAAAGGGGTGACAGCAGCTGAGAGTTCATCTCTCCCACATTGGACGCCTTAAATAGACCTAGAAGATGAACACTGTGAGCTGGTATGCTGGCAATTCACAGGTATATCCAGGCCCTTCTGTACACAGGACGTTTTGCTTGCTTTTGTGTACATGCTGCCCTGGTGGTTGTCCTCCTGTTCATTTGTGAGGCATCTACTGGAATTTAGTGACATTGCTAGGTGCTTTTATTTTAACCCCAGGAAATCTGGGCTGATGTTTGCAGATTTGAAAATTAGTGGCAGAACCAACGCCCGAGATGTTTGTAATTTTCTCTTGGGGGAAAAAAGAAGGAAATTATCCCTTATAAGTTCTGTGACTCACTGCTGATATTCAAAACTATGTACTGTAAAATGTTTCTATTAAAGAAAAAGAATTGTATCTATTCCCCAGGAACACTGCAGGCCATCCAGCAGTAAAACAAGTATTTTCACTGAAGAGACAGAGGCTCTTCTCCCCAAGAAGCCTTCATTTTTGCTCCATCAGTATGTATGAGAGACATACAAAGCCAGCTGCTCAGATGGATTAGAAAGCACTGCACCACGTCAATGGGCACCCTTGTTTGTGTTGTTGAGAAGAGATTCTCAGTTAATAAAGAAAGAAAGGAATACCTCCCCTGTAATCGCCACTAACGAGGAGACCCTAGTGAAGTTTGTTTTTTAAAAGGCTTTGGCAAAAGACATTTTGGACTCTGGATTAGTTTATGTTCCCTCCCACTTCCCACTTGATCCTTGAGGATTTGCCTGAGTCATGGATTTTTACTGGGCTTGTTAACTCTGTTGTTATTTTTTTTTCAGTCAAGGGGATAAATAAATCTTTTGGCAAGAGCCATTCACGGGGGATTAGCTGCGAGTGGACTGAACAAGGCGGTGACTCCCCAGAGGGGGTGACCCCTGACTCCCGGGTTAGGCAGTGACTCATCTTTGCCTCATAGCCAAGGCAAGCTGAAGATTCCCAACAAGTGTTTTCTCGGTCCTCACCAATCTCCCTCCATGCAGTGACAGGCAGTGCAGAAGATGAGGAAATTATAAAGTAGATAGAGTATCAAACGGTATAGGAACTGTTATTGGAAGGAAACCATAACCTTTTTTAGAACCTAAAGGGACCTGTCTGCTTTCCTCCTTTATAATTTTCAGAGCTGCAGGGATTTTCACTGCACAGCAGAAGTGCTTCAATTCATTGCAGAGCTGAAAGGTGGCAAGAGTGACTTTTGGAGAAGTTTCTGTTATAGAAGTTGATTCTACCCAGTACCCAGGGTATCATGGATACTGTGGTGGTGACAGGAGAAGGCTTTGAGGGAGCCGCTTCCACAAGCTTTAGGAATTGAACTCACTTACTTTGGCTGGGAAGTTACAAGCAATGCATTTGGGATTCAAAACACAGTAGGAAGTAAAGTCAGAAATCAAGCTGAAAGCTGACATGTATCAGGGGTGAGATTGTATGTAAGGCTAATATGTAGATGAATATCACTGAGCAAATGACTTATGCAGATTAACTCTGCTCTTGATAAAATGGGTTAAATACTTACGATATCCACTGTTTTACGGTCTTTGAAATCCTGACTCTTTACCGAAGCAGTCAACTGCATCCTTTTATCAGGTCATCAAAGGCTTGGATCAAGTCATGATGAATAAATGGCCAACCTCCTATACTGAAAGGTCTGTCAGTCATTGTAGCCTACTGGAGGTTTTCAAGAAACAGCTGTGGAGAAGGAACCTTTCCCTCCTAGGTATTGTTAAGGAGAAGTACCAAAACGCTTTCATTGTTGGAAGGGAGTGTCAGCTCACACAGGTTCAGTGATGTGTATTATTTTTTGTGTGAAGAAACTGGATGGAGCTAGGCAAAACGCCAGTGTACCGTAGCATTGCACCTTAAAATGATATTTTCCAAGTCACAGAAATTAAGCTCCAGTGGAATTCAGCTGCTCTGATGTTCAAAGAATAGAGGGAGAGGGAAAAGAGCAATATAAATATACAATACATACTTAAGTATATATGTATTTGATACATATTCATGTGCAAATACAAACATGTAAGTGTAAGATTTTTGCTTTCTGGCTATTAATTAGTAGTTGATTTCTTGTAAACATGCATGGTAGAGCAATGATTTTAGAGGCCTGATAAAAGGAACAGGCTGCAGGAGCTGTATAATGGTAATTAGGTAGGGCCTCTGTGCATGAGGAGGCAGGCAAATAGGAAGAAATCTGAAATGCTGGTAAGGAGCGGGAGCAGTCAGGGAGGGACAGGTGATCTGCAGTAAGCACAGAAAGGCCTTTAGGATTAGGAATATGACAAACTTTGTACCTTTCCAGTATCTCCTTTATCTCTCACTCTGTGCAGGCTTGTTTTGGGTTTGGTTTATTTCTCTTCTGGTTGCAGGTGGTGAAATGCCCACTCAGTACAAGCAATCTTAAAACTGTTAGCCATGGGCAAGCACAGAAAGATTCAGTGTGCATTTCTCCACCACCAGCAGCTGTAATGAATGCATCAAACTTACCTTTTGCCTTGGCTGTCCATAGGGTATTAGAAAAGGTTCAGAGTGTCCCTGTTGGTTGTCAGGGTCTTTCCTTACTGTGCTGAGGGTTCATGGCATATTGCTGAGAGCTCAAGGAGAGCTGCAGCTGTTCTCTCTTTGGCTGCAAAGAAACCTCCCTCCTTCAGGGTCAGACTGCTGGAGGTAAAGTGACAGGTTACAATTGATCTGCTCTTTTTGTGCTGGGATATCCAGGGCCCTATCCTGGCCTTATGGCTCCTCTCCCCTGCTCCTGGCTGGCTACTGCCCCTGGCCAGCAGCAGGTCTAGTGCTTGTCAGGCCCCGCGTGAAACAGATTCAACCCGCTGGCCTGGAAGAAAACTAATGTGACAAAAAATGAATTGTTTGCTCCTGGGTTAATGTACTGAATCAGCTCTGTGAAGGCTCTAATGAACATCAGTTTGATGCAAGAGAAAGGGTGCGTTAGCATGGCTGGGATGGAGAGAAGAAAGGGCAGGGCTGGAGCATGGGACGTGCTACTTTTGGCAGCGTGAATTGTGAGAGTGACTCAACTCTGACATGCAACTTCCCCAGGGGGCTCTCAGTACGGGACCATCAAACAGGAACTCCTTTTAGTGGACGCTGCACCATTGCCTGTGATTACCATAAACAGCCAGTGTCATGTGTGCTGAAGCAGGAGGTCACAGTGCACACACAGGACTCCCAAACTAATTCAGAGGCAGGGCAAAGCACACATGATAGATGTTGGCACATGGGTGAATGTGCTGCTGCAAGGCACCCCAGGACTAAAAGTAAAGGTTGTATCAGAACTTGCTGGTAGGAGGAATGTGTGTGTAGGAAATAAGTAATCAAGGTGAAGAGAGACTTATACCCCGTCTCCAAATAATCATCATGAATGCACTGTCTTCCCAAAGAAGAAACAGTGTTTCTGCAAAATATGATGAAAATATCTTAAGCATAAAATAATTTCTTTATACGGATTTTTCAGGGTATTCTAGGGCTCTCATTTATTTTGGTTCTAAAAACCACTTATCACAGCTTAATTAAGGTTCACGTGACAAGCATTTTGGAAGATCTGTTTCGTATCAGCTAGCCAAATTCTTTTTAGTTGTGTTTTTCTAGAGGTCAGGGCTGAGACCTTTATGTCAGGAGGTGATCCAAGAATTTGGGCAGAGTATTATGTTCTAATTCATTGAAAGTATAAGGAAGAAACTTTTCATTTTGTAGTGTGTTCACAGGCTCAGTGAGTCTGAACAATCAGGAGTAATACGTAGTATGAGTTAAGATTTTCCTTTACTAAAAGAGGAAGGTTAGAGATTTAAGATTTTTGCCCTCATGTCTTTTTCTGTTGTCATTTCATCCTCAACTTGCAAGCCTTTACTCTTGTCATCCTCTTTCATTTGATATGCGCAGCTAAAGTTAACAGAGAATGAACATATTGCTCTCTACCTGTACGGATTTTGTTGCTCACAATGTAAGGTCAAACAATTTTTTAAATAGTAAAATTCTGTGGAGAGCGAATTGTGGAAATTCAGAAGTGAGTGGGACACCACTTTCATCCCTTTCCAGCTTGCATTTGGTGTTATTGACAGGCTTTCCAGCACCTCTGTGCTTCATTTGCAATGGTGTGGTCTTTGGCACAAGAGGTGAAAGTGCTTCAGCCCTGGGTTGGCTGCAGAGACAGGTGCAGGCCTCCATCTTTCCTTGGAAAGGCTCTGGTACGGTGCAGCAGGACTCTGATGGGACAGTTTGTGGGCTGGGACTAGACCTAGCTGGCTGAACCACGCTTAAGGGTTGTAACTTGCCACTGAAGGCGGTGAAATGGCACTTGAGGATATCACACATTGTGGGGTCACCTGTCAACCAACTAGCAGCTTTCCTGCTGCAACGGAACATCACACAAAGCTCTCTCAGCTGGGATTGTATCAGAGAAGGAATAAGCTATGCGTTTTTGCATTGGTTACTCTTCAAGGGACAGCCCTTAAACTTCAGAAAATAAACATGCATTTTTGGTCATTTTGATAAACGCAGCCCATCTTTAATACTCTTTCAACTTAGTTGTAACTTCTGTTGGTCTAGCTGAAGTGTTTAGGGTAGAGACATCAGAAAGACCCAGACGCTGTAGAGTTGTGCTTGATACATTCAGGATTTTAGTATCTCCTCAGATACTGCTGTGGCTTTAGGAAACCTTGGGCCTTGCCCCAGTTTAGTCACATTTGAAAAGTTTGTCAATTCTTAGCAGGAGTTCTGCTCTTGCCAGATCTGGCTGTTAGCTTTCACACATTATTAGTGTTAGCACTGTGATTTCTTCTTAATAAAAGCAACAGCCCTCCTTATAGGAGGAAAACTGAAGACCCTTATTTCAGGTCTTTCTTCTTTTTCTCATAAATGCCCTTTGAAATAAATCTGCAAATGCAAGGTATAATTCAGATCAGCTGGAGCAATACATTTAGTGGATTATGCACAGAAAGTAGGTGTTCCTGGTATGTTATCCAGGGCTTTTCTTGTTTAAATGTTCTTGGCTAAAACATGAAATTTTTGTGTGGACAGCAGTACTGATGCCCAGTTGGTCCACCCAGCCCACCACTAACCACCTGGAATTAAGTTATTTTTGTAGTTGGCAGATTTTCTATAAGCAAAATTGTTCTGATTTAGCAGCTGGATGGAAATATCTGTTGTGCTTGCATCCTCAGTTGCTGCAAACCTTTGTATCTTTGCAAAGGGATTGATGACAGGTCTAGCTGAGTTACAGAGGCATAGGCCACCTAATCTCCTAAAAGACTGGTATATCTTGAACCTGAAAATTGGGTAAATCTGTATTGAATTGGAAATATCCACAAAATCTGAGCATAGAGCCCAATGGGACTGTTGAATCTGACATATTTGTTTAACCAAGGTTTGCTATAAAATGCATCATACATGCTGATACTCTTTTCCAAGTGTCATGAAGTATTTCTTCAGCTTTGTCAGAGAGGACTTTAGAATGACACTCTTGGTGGGGACCCTTCAGCGTTTCTTTACACCTCTCCCAGTTACCAAAACAATCTGTTCTCCTTTGCTGCTCTTTTGTCTGAGCTCAGGCAAAATAAGAGCACTTTTGAGTCACCATCCCCTGGGCCTATGTGCTGTCTAGGCTGTGATCCTTGGACTTCTACAGGAGGAAAGCAAATTGCAAATGTATACAAGAAAAAGGACAAAACCCAATGATTTTCCCCCCCACGCTCCACACAGATTAAGAGAACTTCCTTCACTTTCCCTGGTCCAAGAAATAAATTCCTGAAATGAATAGGATCATGGTGGAGTGATGGTTCAATGTGGTGTTTGATTTTGTCATCTCCAGAGAAGATGATCCTGAGCACTGGGAATTCCTACAGATCCCACTGGGGTGAGAGTCCCTGACCCTGTGAATGGCTGGCAGGTTGCCCCATGGGAATCACAGCCCAGCTGGTGGGCTGTGAATCCCAGTGCTCAGCATCACGTTTGACTTTGTACGTGAGTTTGACCTTGCTGCAAGGCCCTCAGTCTCTGAAATTTCCACATGTTTTTGGCAGCAGAACAGTGTTCAAATGATATTAAAAGAGATTATGTGAAGCTGACAAGTGAGTGTCAACAGGGTCTCAGTTGTCAATCTTTCCCTCAGTCCCCCTGTTCTGGTGGAGGGCCAGCTTGTCGACCTGAATGCCTCAATCCCCTGATGTTTTTCTGGATGTTATTTGCCCATGGTTTAGGCCAGGGACCAGGAATGTGGGGGCTGTAGGCTGAAATAAATTTCCCTATTTCTCTGTATACAGCCAAAAACTGTGTGCATGATCTTCTTTTTGTGCAAACCTCCAGTAAGCTTTTGAACATGGGAGCTGTTAATGTGACAGGGCTGGGATTTTACCCCAGGTGTTTTTAGAACTGCATGTTTAATCTGCTCTGAGCAGCTTCAGACAGAACTGCGATTAAAAATGCCTGAGCAGGTCTCTGCAAGCTCTGTCCCTGTGCCTCATTTCACAGCACTGTACTGGTATTATGCACAGGAGATGGCAGAGGGAAGAAGTGCAGAGTGAGTAGTGGGCAGACAGTCTTCAGGGACATAGAAGAGGGAGCTCTCTTTGCACCATTCAAGCAATGAAACAGGGTTTTTGCTTATGGGCCAACAGAGCAGCCACTTGCCCGAGGCTCCCAGCTCTCACTCTGAGGCATTGCAGTCCTTACAGAAGATTTTCTCTCCAGCTCTCGGCATTCATTTTACGCTACTTCCATCTGTGCCTTTCTTTTTGCCTCCCATCTTGGTGGTCTGTTCTGCTTGAATGTGATTCCTGGGCATGCTGCATTCCTGCACCCTCCTGCTACATTGGGAAGTGCCTTACCCATTACCTTTAAATAATGTACACAGTGGGGAAGACATTGGTTTTCAAAAAAACCCACAGCATGGAGATTCAGACCTGTTCATTCCTTGCCTTTTAGTTCTGGGGTTCTGCTTTGATCTAGCCTTACAAACGTTAGGTCTGAACTTGTGCCAGTGTCTGATTTCAGTGTTTTGGTTTGAAGAAACAAGCCTTTTTTTTTTTT
>WEKY01030904.1:126132-144532 GCA_013390045.1 Picathartes gymnocephalus
TTTTTTAATGAGAAAAATTAAACTTGAGTGGTTTGAGGGGGAATATTTTAAGTATTTGGAACAGTTTTTGTGATATGAATCCGTGTGATCTGTAGCTGTTGAAATACAAGTGATGGCCAAACCCTGTGCTTTTTCCCCCTGCAGTCAGAAACAGGCCAGAGACCAAGAGAGCTGGGGGATCCTCCTAGGGTCTGCAATCCTCTTTTGGTAGGTTTATTAGCAAATAAAAGAAATGTAAATCAGCCTAAGTAGAAAGCTAGGTTAAAGTTATATGGGTGGATAATTCAAGAGGTGCACTGGAGAAAGCCATTGGCACCGTTTGCTGTTGACCTCGAGTTGCCCATCTCCAGAGAGTGCCCGCTGAACCTTGTGCTTTCTGCTGCACATTAGGGGGGAACTGCTTGGACAGACTACCTGGAGCAAAGAGATGAGCCTTTTGTCCTGAGAGACTTATTTATTCCCTCTTGTTTTGATCATGGGGCTGCTTTGGCAATGTTTTGGGCAAATTTTTCTCACCGCCTGAGGTGTTCCTTGGGTTCAGTTCTGTTAGAAGGAAGAATTCCTTGTGCTGGAGCCTACCCTTAAGTAGCTTCAACTGTTTTGGTGAATGTAAATTTTAGCTTGGTGTTACTTACTGCTTTTTATTGCTGTCTACTTGACAGCTATTTTTGCTAGAAGGTGCATTTTGAGAATCAAGTTATTTATGTGTATGTTAAAAATGAGAGGTTTCTCTCAACAGAGAAGCCTATTGGTAAAATCATATTCAATTTTCTTTTTGGTGACTAGTGTCCTAAGGCTATGGGAAGGCTTTGCAGACTAGACAGTTATATTTGGAGCCTGGAATACACTTGGTTGTAATATGAATTGTCAAAAATTTCTGGAAGAAACAATTTTCCCTCAGTGTCTTGCTGATCAGTTTGGTACACAACACGAATCTCTGACCAGCACACAGCAAGTACTTCCAGTTGGCTTCTGCCCCCAGACCCCACGGGCACAGTCCCTCATGTGAAGAAGCAGCATTTGAAATGATGGGGTTGTCAGAGAACACTTGACTACATCTAACTTTTAGGGGCCAGAGTTAGTGTCCCCTGTTTGATGTTTGGAAGGAGGACTCCTATGCACAGCAGTTAATTTCTGGCAGTTGCTGTTGTCTTTATAAATGCCTGGGGTAGCCTCAGTCTGCCAAGTGTGTGTCCAGCTGGGACACTGATCTGCTCATCTCTCCACAACCTTATGGAGACTTCTCTGAATCTTTGCAGAGAAGTTCAGGATGGCAGTCACTAGGGCTGGGACTGTGTAGATTGTGACTTACAGAATACCCTAGGTTCGTGGTGCCCACAGCCTTCTCTTTTAGCCAAGATTCAGGATATACTCCAGGTCAGGCTGTGCGTCAGTCTCATCCTTTCCATCTGCCATCATACATGATTACCACTTCTTTTGCTGCAATGCTGAAGTGACCCTACTACACACTTTCAGGGAGCTGATCCAGCCAAAAAGTAACTTGGAAAAGGAGGAGTAAGCTGTGTGAACCTGCTCCCCAGGAGGTCACATAAATAGTGTTAGGAGAGTGGAAACACGTATCCTAGAGAGAGGGAAGAGCTCTAGCTGTGTGTTCAAAGCATTTATACTGCATACAGCCTCAGTGATTTAGGTAGGGAATTCATAAATGTGTGCTTTATCTAAGTCACTAATTGTTAATGTAACCGTGTTTGACCTGCAGCAATGTCAGGAGCTTTCCGTTGTGACCGCAGCACTGCTGTGCTTAGCTCTGTGTGTGCACTGGAGGAAAACTGCACGGTGTTTGCAGTCTCTGTGGATGTGACAAACACAACCAATGACAACATAAATGTGCTTCAGTCAAAAGAGCCACGCTGTTCCTGATGAGAAGTCCCTCTCACCTCTGCTGCCCTGTGATCTGTGCAACGGGGCAGTAGCTTTGGAAAGGATGCAGGAAATACGGCACGTATAATGCTGCTCTGAGATACACCTGCACAGCTTAGGGAAACTAGACTGCTGCATTGTAGGTTTTCTCCAGATCATAATAGTTAGCAAGGGATTTATCCTACAGGAGTTCATCTGAACTGCCAGTCTTGTCTTGAATGCCTCTGTAACAAGCCATTGCAGAGAGCTGTTGTCTTACCAAATATTGTTTTAATTGTGTTCTCCTAAAAATCCTCTGGATGTTCCTTATTTCTTTTATCTGAGATAAAGAGAATAGTTTCTTCTTATTTATCTTCCCTGTGCCATTCATAACATTGTCAGCCAGTGTAAGCTGAGCTACATTACAAATCTTTTGAGTGATATGTGACCCAGTCTTTTATGATCTGGGCTGTTAGTTGCTGAAAAGCTGCAGCTATTCAGATGGGGACTGCATGGTGCCTTATAAAAGCTGCTTCCATGCTATGATCTGCTGTTAGTACTTCTAGGAGTTGAGGTGTGTTCTTAGTTATATACTACAAATGGAAGGAAATATTCCTCTACACGTAGCTTCAGGTTTAGCTCTGTCTTTTCATTCAGAGATATGAAGGATTTTTTTTTTTCAGTTGGATTTATCTGTCATTGGGCATTTCCTGCTTGCTGAAACATTGCTCTGTGGTAGAAGTATGAGTGAATGAATGTGTGTATCCATCAGGTTTTCTGCCACCACTGCCTAGTGCCTGGCATTTTAACCTGTCTAGACCCTACAAGTGGGCCAGCAACACTGGGTGGAGAAGGAGACAGCAGCAGGGGCTGGTATCCTTTTTAACCATTATTGTTGATCCTTTATTGCTGTACTATTTAAAAGGAAAATAAGTGAACTACAAGCTTTAAAGGAGTTTATTGCTGCCTTCTTTTTGTGAGGATCATGGTCACACATCTCAGCGTGTCATCCGTTGAGGGCCACACTGCATCAGCTACTGCAGGTGCCTTAGTATCGTCTACTGCTGGATGAACACAGTGTCATTTGGGGACAAAAACTGGAAACATTTGAGGAATTGGCAAGTTTGAGATGATCTAATCAGTTGTGATCAGTTGTATCCCAGCAATCATTTAGGGAACAATTCCCTTAGTTCAATTCAGAACAGAACTCGAAAGTGAATGCAGTATGTCCAAGTCTTGTTTCTCATGTAAGTACAAGCAGTATAAAATAATTTACATCAGATCTTGTCTTAAGAACTAGGGATTGTTTCCTTCCCCCATTTGGAAAATCTAAAGATGTAATTAGATGTTACATAAATTGGATTTGACACAAGATAAACTAAGGAATTCCTGTTTCCTACCCCTGCTGCTCACGCCTCCTTTCTGCTGCCAGTTTTTTGCTGCTCTGTTGTGCTGATGCAGCTGTTTGTGTGTCTATGTTGAAATGATCCAGGTTAAACATCTCCACACACAAAAATATCCAGCAGCAAAACCTTTTTTTTTTTTTCTTATCAGCTCAGATCTGCAGATCCAACCCAATTTGATTTATACACATCCCTCCACAAAGTCACACTGATGTAAGGAATGTGGTACTGGACTGTGGTGTGGCTTTACACACGGTGAAAATGTGTAGCAAAACAGGAGTCTTTTAACAGAGTTATGTAAACCAGTGATACTGGTAATTCCTGATGCACCCTCTGGCCTGGAACAGCTTCTGCTTTCAGCTTGTATGCACACACAGAGACTCCAGATGGAAGTGGCCTCAGCTGGTGGACTGCCTATCAGTGGGGTAGTACTCACCTAACACAATGTCTATTGGGGTCTGCCTCATTCTGAGATGTTTTTATACCTGCTTTATATTTAGCAAGAAAGCGCTGATGTTCTTTCACAGGCTGTTTGAATATTTGCAACTGTATTATATACAAAACCTAAACCCAACACAAACTGTCTTTACAGTGGCAGGAATGAAAATGCAAGGTTGAGAAGCCAACCTACTGACTCTAGTTCTTTCTCTGTGTTTAGCCACTTAAGTTCTCCATTCATGCCACAGCAGAAGATAGGTAGAGACAGCTTCTTTTGTAGATACTTTAGCATTTTCCACCACTTTTGCTTGTTAGTGTAGGAAAGATGGAATAATTTCTTAAGGCATAATGTTTTTTCTCTCAGCCCATGCAGTTCTGCCTCTAGTACAGTGAGGTTTGTGCCTAAGATGCTGCACAGATCTCTGAACCTGTTTGAGTTCTGTACTGACATTTGACAGCCAGAATATCAAGATGGGTTTATTCTTTTAAATACAAGGTCCTTAAAAGGTGTTAAATCTGCACATTGTTGGACTGCATCCCGGTGTCTTTGAGCCTGCTTAGGAGAGAATTTTCCTTTTCCTCTAACCTCCAGAGGATGGGGGAAATCAGGATAACTCCAGATTTTGCCTTCTCTGAGCATGCCAGATAGAATTAGTATGTAAAGCCTTACCAATTAAGAGAGATAATTACAAACTGGGATGCAGGGAACTCCCATTCACTTGCAGCATTCACCAGTTTAAAGTTTCTTCAGAGGAGATTCAGGGATAACACTCCAGGGTGGGAACACTTCCTTTTAAAATTACTAAGCAACATTATTGTCTTAAATGTAAATTAGACAATTAGCGGGGTCAAGAGACCACACAAAAGATTTTATTGGTTTGAATAAAATGTAGCCTGACATCAACTAGTATAGTAGCAACCAGATTTTCTGAGTAAGTGTGAATCACCATATTAGATGCAACTTCACCTTGTTCTTCACATCTACTGTGTTCCCAATTTATTATAGGGCGGTACTTACTTAAATCCAGCTTTCCTTGCTGTAAATACTGTATTTTACCTACTCTATTTCTGCACAAGGGCTTGTTTATAATTTCTTTGCAGTCTTCATTCTACACCTGATGTTTCTTTGACGTTTCTCTCCTTGGTGCTTATTTTCTTCTTTTCTTGTGGGGTTTTTCTTAGAAGTTATGCAGACTATTTTTTTAAATCTTAAAGGCACGATTTTAACAGATTGTAAATTATAAATCTTGAGTTGAATTTTTGGCTAACACCCATGCGTTTTGGCTTTTACTACTTATTTGGCATGCATTACTGTTTCATCCAGATGTAAGTAGTACTACAAAAGTGAAAAAGCTGTGGCTGTACCACAGTAATGTTTTTTCACAAAGTTCTTCATGTGTTAAGGGCTGTAGATCATCAAAGCAAAAGAAATCTGTTATTCTCCAGCTTATATTTTGAATAGATAAGTCAGACAAATGATGAGAGAAAAGATGCCATATCGTCTGGATCATGTTTGGAACAAACAGGGATACTGGGAAGATGTGGTGAGAACATATGTGAAGTTTATAGTAAGTTGGAAACTGAATCCAAGTCATGTTATAGTGTACTGCAAGTAAGACCTCCCTTTCCTCCAGATTCTCCCACCCTAAATTTTGGATTGGCATGGTTATTACAGCTTTAAATAATAATAGTATGTAAAGTTTTACCTGAAGAGAACGTGGAAAATTTTTATTAGATCCTTATTTTCTGGAAAATGCGGTTCAAAAAGCATTGTCTTGCCTTTATTTACACGTGAGAGACAGGGTCCTTGCCAGCCAGCCATGGATGCAGGGTTTCTCCCAAGTGAAAGGTGTTTAAACCAGCAGAGCTGGGAGGGAAGAGAGGACTGGCCCTGCCAGTTAGAGAGACACAGCTAAATAAATTGGACACTTTATGCAGTGGCTGGAGCTGAATCACGTGCCAGACAAAGCAGACAGTAGGCATAAAGCCCAGTCAGCATCTACCAGTTACTAAGAAATAACTGGCCACAGACATAAGGATGACAGAACTGGATTTTATTTAATTCTTCAGAGGTCTGTGGAATTGCAATCCCATGGTTTTACTGCTAGACGTGCAGCATGAGGCTGATGTGAAACTTAATACTTGTTTTCATGTCTCTTTGAAGCAGTACAGCACATGGCCTGGGCAGGTATGCCGGGTGTCCCTCTTGCAGGGGGTATTCAGTGGCCTTGGTGGGAGAGAGGGAAATGTTATTATCTTTCGGTGTACAGATAGTTATTGCAGCATGGAGGAAACGAGACCCAAACCTTCAAAATTTCTTTCCTGACTTAAAGTGATTTCAAGGGCATTCAGGCCCAGCATATTTCCAGGGCTTGAGGCCAGTGTGACTTTGTGTGGTGTCATCAGCAGCACAGGTTGTGTCACAGGCAGAGCTGGGATTTCTAGGTCCCAGGCTATTGGTTTAACTGCTGGACCAGACTGCCTTTGCTAATCTTCTGTTCAGATCTGTGCCTTTAACCTGTCTGTTCTGCATGAGGAAAACCACTGAGGTTTTTATGCTGAAGCTGTGCCTTTGAGCTGAAAAGATTATGTACTTCTTGGGTATGGGAGGTCTGTTGTGTTGAACTTGTGCACTGTGGGAATAAAAAGCCCAAGTTACAGTGTTGGGTGAGCAATACCTGGCACCCACTCAGCCAGACCTCTTCACTGACTAGCAAAGCAATAGCATGAATCACCAGGAGTGCTTAGTTTGTGTTTAGCAGGAAAATCTTGAGGAAAGAGTCCACACAGTAAACAAATAGTGAAGTGGAAAAAAGAATGTTTCTACAAATGCTTTGATCATGAATACATGTATTACATCCGTGTGTGCGTAAAAACAGGGTTTAATAAAAGCATGGATGAATTCCAGGTAATTAGGACACTGAATTTCACCGTGGTTAGAGAATTCTGCTGAAGTGTACATCTTCAAAAAAAAAAAAATTCTGCTTGATAGCATGCGCCTGGCTTAAAAACTGACTAAAACTACTCTTCACTTGCTTTGAGTCTGCACGTTAGAGTAGACAACTAGTAGATAATTTTGATGGCGATTCGGGGAAGGGGGGAGAAAAATCCAGCTGAGCACAGAGTATCTGTGTTCACTCTCACTGCAAGGTTTATTGATGCTGTCTGCAGATTTGTGTTTGCTTTACTGCTGGTAGTTAGAACTGGTGATCAAAGGCGAGTGTAGCTGTACCCATGAAGGGACATAATTGGTTGGACTCTTTGAGTCCTCAGTAACAATACTGGGTTTGTTGTGTTAGGCACAGCTCCACAAAATATAAAACATTGTATGATTGCTGGGGCAGTCGGTCAAATGTTTTCTTCTCGTCTCGAGTCCTTTTATACAGGAAACTAATATAGCTCAGAGCCCAGGGATGAAAGCTTTAAACCTGGAGGGTGCCTGGTGTTTCCTGAGAATCTCATGGGGGAAACATTCAGTCTCAAAACAGCTTTGCTGACAGATATATTTTTATAGATTATTATTTTTTTTCTCCTCATTCTTTGTTTCATTTGAATATAATAAGCTCTTTATTTTTAAATGCTCATCTGTTCCTGCTGTTTATATCCTCACCCAAAAATCATAATTCTCTGGGTTATTTTCATTTTTGACATCACATTTTGGTTACTGTTGAACATATGTGCTACAATCCTTGTATAGAAGGGACATTGTTTATTTTAGAGTAATAAAATTTCCATTTTCTTTTCTGTCTTTTGAAAAGAATGCCATATTCCAATTTGAAGCAAAAGGTTATAGACCTATTTATAGTTTTTGAATTTTGGCAGTGATGTAAGCATGTTGTGTGGTTTTGTGACTTCATGAGACAAAATGCTGGAGTTGCAGATGAATATGTAAAAGTGTTATTTTCCTATTCTTTCTTCTTTATTACATAAAGTGGAGAAAATACTTCTGATGCAACTCCATCTGGGTAAGCTTGTGTATTCTGAGAACCACTCTTGGGTCCAAGCAGATAAGCTGCCTGTGTCTTTAAGCTATCAAAGCAAGTTTCCCAGTGGACCCAAACATGCTAAAATTCAATGAAATAAAATGTACAGAGTGGCTTCATTGCTTGGCAATGTTTAAATGTGGAATATAAGCCCCATGCTACTAGTGGAGTTATTTTTTTCTTCCAGACTTTTCAAAATCATTTGGTCATTTTAGTCATTGAAAAAGAATAGATACACAACTTACTGGTGTGCTACTTTCTAATGCAGACAAAGAAGCAGCATAGGGTAGAAAAAAGATTTTAGGAAGCATAACATTGCTCACATCCCATCAGCTACAGAACTGGGCCTCTGAAAAGTGGTATTTCCACTCTAGACCACATTAGTAAGAACATACACCAAGTAAAAGAGTTCAAAAAGAGATTAAAAATCTGTGTAAGAGGCAAACAGCATGCCTTATTCTTGCACTCTTCATGAAAAAGCTGTTTTAGTGTGCTGTCTGTGAGAAGCAGCCTCCTGCTGCTCCTGCCCCAGTGTCCCCTCCAGTGCTGGGGGCAGAGCGGTGACGTTTGCCCAACTGCCCTTGGCGGGCCAGGGACTGCACAGCGCCAGGTCAGTGTGACACAAACACCTCACCTCTGGCACCCTGCAGCAGATTTCACTGTCACTCCTGCACCTTGAAAGCAAAGCAGGCTGGAGAGCCAGTGGCAGACTTTGCTCTCCATGCTGCCCCTGACTCTGAATGACTTTTGGACAGTTCTTAAATCTGATTCTTAATTACCTGTGTGTAACGAGCAACTACAGTGCTTGCCTCTGAGAATATTTGAGAATAGGACTGGTGGGAACAAAGACTTTTTTGTCCCAGAAAAACTCTAGAGATTAAAATGTTGTATCTATTTGTGTATTTCTGTATATAATAATTTAATATAGAACATCACTTTATGTATCTATAAATATATACACTTAATCTCCAGTTTAATAAATATCCTGATGAATCATGAAAACCCAAATAATGAAAACATTCATTACGGAATATTTCCTCTTCAGATTTTTTAGGGTTAAGTCATAATGCATCTTATTGAGACAGTTAAATATTTGGTTGGAATTTTGATATTCTGTGGAAAGAAATGTTTTTGCTAAAGTCAGATTTGCTACTCAAAAGCTGTTTCAGGAATGCCTTCTTATTGCTTAAATTAATGTAGTACCTGGAAATTATTTTAAGCTCCTTGCAAAAGAACAGCCAGAGATCTCTTATATTATAATTAATAATTATAATGTAATTAATAACTACTACTATGATTAGTTAACCCTTTGAAGTACTCGTGTTCTTTCTATGTGTTTTCCTACTTGCAGACTGATCATCTTAATTGTTTCTGTTTGCGTGCACTTAGCACCTATTAAAGTTTGCATGCACTTAGCACCTATTAAAATGAAATTTAAAATACATTCTCAAGCAAATTAGAAAGTACTTTGTATATTTGGATGTCATCTCAGTGGGAATGGAGTAGCTTTTTTCATCTCCCTGTGCTGATGGGCTTGAACTTCGTGTTGTGTCTTTTTCCCAGACCTTTGACAAAAAAACTCTCTCTCTCTCTCTCTCTCTCTCTCTCTCTCTGCTTTCTGCATTTTAAGCCTTACTGGTAATGGCCTAATGATTAACTCTTGGAGCAATGGGGAGCCAACTGTTTGCAGTCATCCCAATATAGTGAATTCTGCCAGATCTTAAAAGAAATAAACTTGTGAAAGTTTGTAGCTTTGATACATTTTGTAGCTGGATAATGAATGGCTTTTCGTGTTTCAGTCAGTATTAAAGGTTACAGACTCTTTGTCACTGTTCACAAGCCCCTTGGCAATGAGGATATCTTAAAATCCTCAGTGGATGGAAGTCATTTATGCAAGCCTGCCCAGGAACTGTATGCAAGACTGAACAAGTTAGACATACAATTTTAAAGAGACCTAGAAAACAATTTTTTTCACCTTCAAAATAAGTAATGGCATAAAAGAATTAAGCCATCTGTGCTGAGTGGTCTCCAGAAGTTGGTGAGATCAGTCTTAAACTAGAACGTCACTATTGCACTGTTTGCGAAGTCTACACAAGAAGTATGAGTTGAGCTTTGTGTTTGTTTCTTTTCCTGGCTGTGATGGGATCACTGGATGCAGTTCCTACTCTCACTCCCACAGAGGAATGGTACAGCAGTGCTCTGTCTCTCACTGCATCACCTTTTTGAGCTGAGTCACTGTGCCTGCAAAAGTGGGTCACACCTGCTGAGCTACTGAACCATCCTGGATGTGCTGGGAGACTTGAGGCTCTAAAGTGTTCTGTAGTTCTTCCTCGTCCTCAGATAAGCCCTTGCTAACTGTGTTTATATGGTACCTCCTGGGCAGTTTTCCTGTTCTGCTTCATCTGCTTCCCTCAGCACAGCCTATTATGAGTAGGTGCCAGAACTTTTCCTTTTGCCCTCAGATCCAGATCTCTACAACTCTGTAGAAGTATTGCTGAGACTTTGGGATTCAGGAGATCTGTGTGGTATGGGTTTTTTTAGGCTTAATTCTGAGATGGTCTTTCTTCCTCTCTGAATAAAGAGGAGTGATAAAATTTTTCTGCCTCACTGGTTCATGCAAAGGTGTCTGTGAAAGTTTTGGAGATGCTTGCAGGAAAAAGTAAAGTGCTACTGATGGTGGCAGTGTCATGCTAAAATCTTGTCTGAATCTTGCATATTTTAAACACAAGACAAGTTTTCTGCACCTCAGCTTGGAATCTGTTATATCATCATCACTGGAATCCAGGGCACTCTGTACACCAGTAACATACTAGGCAAAGCGACAAGGAAGGAAAAGCAATGGATGAAGGCTTCTTTCATGGATTGGAGCTGATATTGACCAGGCATTGCTCTCCTCCCTTCAGCTCAATAAGCTTTTTCAGTTTCTTCAGCCTGGTTGCTTTTATGCTGCCATATTTATTGTTATATGGTAGTTGCCTCTTTATTGCAGATAATAGCTAATTGAGACTCGAGGAACTTTATTTGTTTAACCTTGGATCTCTGGAAGAGAAGTTATTTACTTTGAACCTTTCAGCCTTTTGCTCTTAAATGCATTGAGAGAAGCAACTCAAATTTAGTGCTTTTATTGCAATTTTAAAGACACAAATAGATGCCTTCATTCTTACAAGCAACATCAAAAGGCCAGAGAGTCTGGAGTGTATCAATCATACATTGGTCATTCACCATTAATCAACCTGCACGTGCCTGTATCTCTATCAGAATCTCTTCTCCTTCCAGCGTGTTCACTCTGCCCCACTGCTGGAGAAATACAGTTAGGAGGAAACCGAATACGGCCCAGTTGTCATGTGCTGTAAGTAAGGACAACTGGCCTTCCTGACCTACTTTGCTATGAGTGTAGTGTTTGTCACATGCTTATTTATATGCAATGCCATTACATTACAGCTGTGGAGTTTGGATTTTCTGTTTGCAGTTCTCATGAAGATTGGTTGAAACAACAGATCCTAACTGTTGCAGACTGATTAGTTCATTTTATAACTGATAACAACAATAAAGTAATAAACATCAAAGTGCTTGGGTGCAAAGTCCAAAAAATGTAAAGTAAGAACAAACATGGGAATGCTTGAGAGTTATTCCCAGTCCTCATGTACATGTGCATTTGTGTGTTATGACCCACCCCTTTTTTGTGTTGTGCATTCTGTGCGTCATCATTGCTTAACTCCACTCTCCGTGTTGTGCAATTTGTTTGGGCTTGCATCTCACTAGTCAATATATTGGTTTTTGTTAGTGCTCTGGTTTCATAAACTGAGTTCTCTCTTTGGATGGGAAATACAGTAAAGGAACAGATGTGTTGCTTTAGAAGGACAGTGTTCTTGTTTGTGTGCATAGGCATTACTTAACAGAGGTTGTGTATTCTAGACTGCATGCTTTTTGGGGTTAGCTAAAATAAGACTAGATTGCATGTGTAATACATGGAAAAAATTTTAAAAGCACATTTCTACCTAAAGCAATGGAGTTAAAACCTACTTCCTTCTTCTTTCCCTTCTGATGTTTCCTCTCAACCCTGTTATTATTACTTTCTGCACCAAAGATAAGCTCACTTGGCCTAAATCTAAATCTAGTGACAGGAAAACTGCCCTGGATAGTTTATATTAACACACAAGAATTCATATTGTTGCTAGACAAGAAAATTATGCAGAAAAGAAAAGTTATTAGATCACATGCAATCTGCAGTAATGTAGGAAGTATGTAAGAAATACAGAAATTAGCCCAAATGTCCCAAATTCTAGTCAGTATGTCAATGAAAGAGCTCCTGTCTGCTCTTGATTCCTTCTGTCTTGGCCATCCACATCTCAGGTCCCTGCTTTGTGGTGATGGTTGCAATAAGCACAATATGAAGACAATATATGGCATATCTGGTGGGGAAATCTAAAACCCGTGTTGGTTTGTTATTTATTGTTATTGTTGTTTTTTTTTTTTTCTTCAGCCAGCAGTCTGTGTTGTGGCAGAGAGGGCAGAAGCTGCTGGGTGCCGTGGCTCAGGATTAGAGCCGAGCAGATCTACTGCCTTACCTCTGAGAAAAGGGGCCCATCCCTCCCTTTCCCTGCGGCTCTGGTGGATGCAGGACAGCAGGCTACACTCAGTTTGTCCCCCGCTATGGCACAAGATGGATCCTGGGTAGCTTTGGTGGATTGCTGACCCAGTGTTATGTAAGGGGTCTACAAGTGCCAGGACCAGTTCAAGAAATACCTACAGAATTTTTCTTCTGTTAACCTCTCCAGTTTTCTGGTTTCCTACCTAAATTTCTGTCTGCAAACAATAAGGAACTCTTTGAGAGAAGTTATTCTGTGGTGATAAATGTGGCACAACTGTTCTGTACAGATGAATATTTTTCTTTTCTCTTAAAGTCTCCCTTATGTTATGGGATTGTCTAACGACAAGCTCTTCAAAGGAGAGAAACAATATTCTTACGCACATGGAAGCCATCATTGTTTCCCCTGTTGCTCCTTTGGCTTGATGCTGTAGGCAAGGAGTAATTGTGGGAAGTCAGTGCTCCTCTTCCTAAATATAAACTAGGCTGAACTGCACTCTTCCTGTCTGCTATTGTTAGCCAGAGCATTAGAAAATTGCTGTGTACCAAGTCAGTCATGGAGAAGAAAAAGCAGAAAAATTAGCATATTTTTTTCACAGCTTAATGCAATGCCCACCTTTTCACCTGCCCTACATAGGAATGTTGGCAGTGGGAACTATGTCAAATAGTCTTGATGAGAGGGATGATTTCATTCCCTTTATTGAAATTATACGGGGAAATGAAGCAAACAGGTTCCCTTTTTCTTTCCTCAATGCCATTTTCTTTCAGACAAGTGTTAGCCCATGAAAGGAGCAGTTGTATATTTGTTCAGCAAGCATGGTGAGAGCTTTTTCAAATTTATATAGCCTCTATAGTTAAGATAATTATTAAATAACTTGTTCTTAACTTTTTGTGTGTTGCCAAAAGAGAAGTCAGTGAAATTCTGTCAACTGTGGAACCAGATAAGCAGTGTTTCTATATGCCTTAGCACCTTCCTACTTCAGATTGAGATTTTTAGGTGAAAAAGAAAAAGAAAACAAATAATCAAAGATTGTATTTCTCAATTTATTTATTTGCAGCAAAAAAATAATATAAAATAAGTGTCAGAGAAATGCATGTCACAGCTGCACACTATTAAGGAGGATCTTGCTATAAATTTGTACTTTTAAACTCTAGAGAGTTGGAATGAAACTCTTTCTGCTGCTAAAATATTCTCTATCTGTATGTCCTGGGGATTTTATTATTCACAGTCTTCTTTCAAGGACTTTTCACTGAGGTGAGAAAAACATGTTGGTTTACAGCAAGTGTGAAATATCATATGGAAATTTCTAGTGTGGAGGAACAAATTTAATTCTGTGTTTGGAATTGGGTTCAAGCTTTTGTTTCTGTTGTTTAAAAGATACTGCAATTTTCTGAGCAACACATCTAGATGCCAGCTGTTTTGAAGACTGTGATTTTTCAAAACATTTGTGACAAAATAGTATATTTTCAAGTCCTGAATATGGCTGATTTGGGCCCAGGGAATAAGTGAACTTGATCTAATTTAACATTTTTATTTCTTTTGGTCCTCGTTTTTATAAATAAGTAGATTTATAAGGCATCCTTATAACATGATTCAGAGTAGGGTTTCATCCCTTTGGTTAGGGTAAGAAAATTTTCTTTTTTTAAGTCACAAATACAGTGAATGAAGATAAGCAAGCTCAAAGGATTTTTAGGATAATATGGCATGAATAAGTGTTGTCTTTCCATGAAGAGATGAATAAAGTGATTGTATTTACTGTGGCTGAGCAATGTATTTAAGAATATCTAGTCCGGCTATTCAAAAATGCTCTTTTAATAACCTTTTTGTGCAGATAACTGTAGGCCCATGTGAATGTCACAGTCAAAAGTAAGGAGCCTTTTTCTTCATTGACTTGCCCAGTTTTAGAGCTGAGTTTGTAACTGCAAGTCTTCTCCAATAGAAATGGAAAGACAAGGATTCTTTTTCCAGAAAGAGTGAAAATTGTAGGCCTTGAAATCCAAAATGAGACCTAACAGTTTGTGCTGCAACAAATTTTACTGACCTACATTATCAGTTGAAAAAGCTGGCTGGATTTTGGGATAGCCAGCCATCTTCAAAATATATGTTTTCATATTTTGTATTCCAGAGAAGTCATTATTCTGGGCTGGACATGGCTTAAAATGTTGAAACCTGTTACAATTTTCTGTCAAAACGAAATCTTGGCAGGATTCAGCCTAGGGAAATCAAGGCCTTGTTCAAACTGAAGCATTTAAATTTAGTCGAAGTTGTTGAAGCAGAGTCTATCTAAAGCCTCATATGTGGTCTCATACACGATAGCCAGAAACATGGTAATGATGCCTTGAATTTTAACTTCTATATTTCTCAGATCCTGTTGTACTTAGCGTGTGTAACTCTGAAGTGCTTTGTGACCTGTTAGCTGCTCTCTCATGCGGTCATAG
Source organism: Picathartes gymnocephalus (assembly GCA_013390045.1). Taxonomy (NCBI): domain Eukaryota; kingdom Metazoa; phylum Chordata; class Aves; order Passeriformes; family Picathartidae; genus Picathartes; species Picathartes gymnocephalus. The sequence continues at coordinate 140,844 of WEKY01030904.1, forward strand.
ACATAACAACCCTCGTTGGCACCAGGGGAAGGCAGTCTAGGAGGCAGAGGAACCCGTCAATTCAGGCATCAGTTCAATTGACTATAATTGTGCTTGAGAGTCTGCTTTTCAAGGAATTATTTGAAATAGTCTCATAGTAAAACAATGCTACCTTCCTTATCACTTGTGCTCTAGGTCATCATTTGGTCTTTGTATCTTAGGGACTAAATAAATATTCAGCAGTTCTGTAGGAGTGAGGAATAAAACCCTGACCCAACTGAAGTCAGTGATTTCATGCTGAGGTCATATATATGGTCATATATATTGGTTTTTTGTCATAAAGTGTTACATTCCTTCCCAGGTTTGGTTTAATTGGGGTGAGCTAGGAAAGCATTTCCTGGCATAGGATGAATGATTTTGAAGATGTTTGTCCTGTCTAGACTTCCTGGCCAAATTGTAAGAACCTGGTAGGGCAGAGAGAGTGTTGAGGAATGCCACCAGCCACCATAAGCTGTTGTAGGCAAACCCTGTGCTTCCTGTGGGGTTCAAGTACTGCCACTTTTACAGCTATGGGACACACGGGATGACTGGTGAAATCTTCCTGACACTAGAAGAGAAGAGTTCAACATTCTGTGCATGAGGGATTTGCATGAGAGCTTGGCTTATGCATAGGGCCTGTTGTTTTAAAGAGGGGTGTAATGACTTACCCATTGCCTGCCTGAGCACTCCTTTTTCATGTTAAACATCCATGGAACTAGAGTGGAAGCAGCCTCAGACGGCCACTTTTCTGAGAAAAGTGCATCACAATAGCACATTAGTCATCCTCACTTGATAAAAACAAGAAGGATGAATGAAAAGCTGTAGCACAATGTAGAGCTCTCAAGAGCATCTTATACTGAAAGCACTAGGGGTTTTTCCTTGTTTTTAAAGTGTGTATGAAGACACCACTGCTCCTTGAAAGCCTCTCGTTTTAGGTTTGAAAAACTACACTCCTTGGGATTTCAGGACCTGTACCAGTGGTTGATTCAGGCCTCTTACCCTTTGGAAGAAGAGAAACAAAATTCTGGCTTCTGCCGTGGCATGAGGTCATCTGATGTGTCCTTGGAAACAGCCAAGTAGAAAAGGTTTGCCTGCTCTGTGTAAACATTCAAGAGCACACAGCATTTTCTGGGAGAGCTGGGCTTTTGTCCTGAGTCACTGCATTCCTTCTCCACGAGTGTGCTGCCTTCCAGCATGTTGCACAGCACAGTTGGATTGCACGTGAACTGTGCTTGGGGCACGTGAATACTCTTTAAGTTACAGTGACCAATGGCACTGTACTGAATAAACACTGATAAGTCTTTCTCCGTTTCAGTGTGCAGTAAGGGGCAGTTTTCCAGGATTGAATAAATGGTGCAGTGCCAGATGTGAGGATCTGTTGAGCTGTATGTAGATCTCAGAGGAAAAAAAAAAAAAAAGCAGGTTTGATGACTTCTGGAAAGACTTCTGCTTGTAAAAGAGAAACATATAAATCGTCTCTTAAATTGCAGGCAGAAAATAATAGATAGAACTCTAGATGCAAAACAGTGATTTGAGCAGTGGGTATGTTAGCTGGGCAATCAGGATGAGAATGATTTCTGTTTCTCATTGTAAAATAATATATCAGTCAGATGTTAGTCATCATTGGAGGAAAAACAAAGCAGTAAAGAGACCTCAATATACCTACCAGATGATGCTCAGACTGCTGATGGCACCAAGCTCACATCTGTAAGTTCAAAGACTTAACACTTGGTCCTTCATTCCCACATTTGTTCATTCAGCTGCTTTGGTTCTGTGGGCAAAATTTCATCGTGGGAGTCACTTGAAACTGGCTCATGAGTTCACTGGCATATGAGGAGTACTTTAAAAATATGAAGCATTTTTACATGCAATGTGATTTATAAGCTAGCTTTTTTTTCTGTATGACTGATTTAATTGTAATTTCAAGCTGTGATGTTGCACAACACATAGAATCTCTGCTGTTATAGTCCCTTTTATTCTTTGCCTCTTATTCGGTTTGCCATTGAAATATTGGAACAAATGCCTCAAGAAATGGTGCAACTGTCTCTCTGAGGCTTTGGAGGCCTGGACAAAGCAATGGAAGGACCATGCAATGTGCAAGTTATGCACTAGGGAATCATGAAGACATTCAGTTATTGTTTTTTGTGTTCTGAGTAAAATTACTTTTGTAATTTAACTAAAATGCAGAACCCAGGCTTGCAAGGTGTTCAGCACTCTCTGCTCCTTGTGAAGACAGTCTGCCTGAAGAGTGACAGATTTTTTTTTTCTCTCCCCTCCTATACCTATGTACCGCAGTGACAGTAGTTCCAATCCTGACATAGCATTTGGATTAAATATTTGGAATTGAAGTCCCAAACTTTGCTTAAAATAATAACTCCAAGGCAGATAATATGACCGTGAGGATAAGCTCCTACTTCAAATGAGTGGAAAGATTGTTTTAAATATGTTTAAATGTGTCTGTCTCATAGGAATTCAGGACTAAATTTGGGGCTTTTTTAAACTTCCTTTTATTAATGTTGGGTTAGTACTGGACATAGTATGTGTTTGTGTTAAACTAAAATATAATTGATTATAAAACAGTCTTGACACGTCATGAATTTTAGGAGGTCACTACTCCTATTTTCTTAAAAAAGTTACAAGTGATGTGTCCTAAAATATAAATTTCCAAATATGGATTGGATCTTACAATATAAAATAATGTTGCTTATGCCCAAGAAAATAATAAGGTCACTTGTCTGGTATTAGGTCTTAAAGTACGACTAACTAAAGATGTCTTAAAAAGTAAAGAGCGGGAAAGGAAGAGTCCTTGAATACAACTTCAGAAGGGCAAAGATTTCTGCTCTGCGTGCGCTCTCTATTCATGTGACTTTGGACAGAATGACAGTGCAAGAGCGGATTTTGGGGATGTCAAGGGGAAAACACCAAAATTCCATTCACTAAAGTCTGAGAAGATGTGAAGCTTAGCTGCAGATCTTCAGTATGTCAGAGTTAAATGCAGTTGCCTCTGGAACAGAAGCTGACAACAAAGAGTGATTAGGCAGTGTCTGTGACCGATTATTTATGCATCTCACCTTAACAGCCTGCAACAACCATGACTGGCCTCACCAAGAGTCTGGGCTAAGGTGCCCACTTACGAGAAATGCCACCAATGCAATTTCTGTTTCGGAGGAGTGGAAGGTGGAATGGTGGGAACTGAATAGGTTCCATAGACGTGTATATCCTGCATTACTCCCAGCGTCACTGGTCAAATCCCATCGCTGATTTTTATGCCTCTATCACTGAAAGTGAAAAAGGAGAAGGTGAAGCAGGAAAAAAGTTTTCATTGTTCTCACTGCTCTTTGTGTGGTCTTACCTTTCAATCCTGATGTCCAAGGAGCTGCAGAATGACATTATTTATCAAAACTGACTTGGTGTCGGAGAAAACAACTACAACAATTATTTCTTGTCCTAAAAATTAGTAAACTGCAGTTAATTGAGGGTGCAGGCAAAACTACAGAAATACTTAATGGAATGCATCTGAGTTTCCACATCCTGTGCTGAAATGAGGAACCAAGAAAAAAAAGTAGATGTAAAGCTATAGTGATTTGAATGCTGGAAATTCATTTTGGAGGATGACTGGTGTTTTTGGTGAGAAAATATTTTCCTTGGGTGGTGGTTTTTTTTTTTTTTTT